>CM060202.1:31904437-31919578 GCA_030562195.1 Nipponacmea schrenckii | reverse complement strand
TTAGAAAACTATGAAACATAACCCTTTTCTCGATGGAATGGTATATGAGGTGGAAGTGTTATATTTATCTATGACAAACTTTCAGTGGCATGTTGTATTGAGGAAACATGTCATCATAGTCGTAGTCAAATTCCTGTTGCCTTTATTGTGCATGTTATGTTCCTCCAAAATATAGTTTCTTTTACACTAAGACTGTGTTAGATATTTTTATAATTAATTTGGAGGACAATTAATAAATAGCTTGTCGATTACGTATCATGAATGGTAGTATAAGTTCATACACAGGGTAAAAATTTTCAATATTTCTATAAACATGCTTTTGATCAATCAATTTGGATACCATATTTCAAAAAATGATAATTGACAACCTCGGGTTTTAAATGAATAAGATCATTTGAATTCATGGCCTTAATTGATCTATAACAAGCTTTACGTTATGTTTTCTGGCTTTATCAATCAAATTTTGACCAAATTCATACACTTCATACATAAAAAAATAAATGTTTTATTATATTATGTAACTTTCTTAAGTCACGACTCAATAAAAATGAATTATCCGTTTTATTCAGCGATCTCGCTCTGAATTGTTTAGTTAGATATTGAATTACCTCTATATGTGATATATAATATCAAACTGTTTTGTTATGTTTTTTATAATATTTAATTGTTTTGTTAAAATTGCAAAAAAACAAAACAATTATAGTCTCTATATGAGGAAAGAAACAAACACATTTGGACAGTTCTGAGAACGGTACTGATGAATTTTGTGTAATGTAAACGGTCGAAAGTGTCGAGAACCGTTCCAATGCTGGCCCACCTCGGGGAGGTGGTCGCGGAACAGTGAACAAACGAAACCGTTCTCGGTACGCATGATTTTGTGTAATGTAAATGGTCACAATTAATCGCGGCCTGGTCCGGACCGAGAACGGAACGCTTTATCGCGGCCTGGTGTAAAAGGAGTTTATGAAAAGTTAAATTACTGTAATTTCTCCACATAGCTGTCAATGATTCAAATCGAAAAATGTATCTCCAATACAAGACTACAAACGAGATAAAATTTGAAAATGGTGCAGCTGTCACACCTGCTTAAACACTACTGTCAAAAACAAACAACCGTTGTTAATGTTATTGAGAAACTTAAGCTTAACATAACATAATCGTAGGTAAAATAGAAAAAAAATATTTATATCTTCAGGCAACATATATACATTAAATAAAACTTAATTTAGCTATATTACAATCTATTTTCTATCTTCGTTTTCCTTCGGAATATCAACACATACCATCAAAATGAGTTACAATCGCCTAAGGTATGAACCTTTCGAAAGCCTTTTTCGCATAATTTATGGCTAAAATATTTCTTTTAAAATAATTTTATTGATATTATCATTGATAATTGGATTTCGTTTACTTCATATTATAGGACAACCCTACCTGTTTTACAAGAAAAGTCATATTTTCGACCACTAACTCTTGATAGGCCTACTCTTATATCTAAATATCAGGCTTATTTCCCTAAGCATCACTTTGGTCAAAATAGTAAGCAATAAGCGCCACTAATCGATTCATTTTGTAGGATGTTAGGGGAGCAGGTAAGCATTGGCGTTTCTAGGAATAATAGGAATACTTGGGTGCAAGTAGAGGCCACAGAATTGTCAAGGGGGGGGGGGTAATTCTTTAATATTGGTCGGCACTGACATTAGTGACTTTTAGCCTAACTACCATTGGATATAGATTCATTCACCCCTTTTTTTTTCATTTTCTGTAAGAACTTACATAGTGGTGAAATAGGACATGGAAAAGGCATAATATTTTTTGGAAGAGTGTTCAATTAAAAATTTTAAGGATCCCGTATATTGGTCTTATATATCATAGATTCATATTGGCTTCTGAATGTGAGTAACAAAAAGAGAGGCAAAGTTTTTCGAGGTTATTTTTTTCTTATATATCAAAGATTCATATTGGCTTCTGAATGTCAGTAACATAAAAAGAGGCAAAGTTTTTTTCACTTATATATTTATTTTTCTCACAAAATACATGCCCGCGCGCCAATTGCTGTTGCAATGCGCCGCAATTAGCGCGCGCCTCAAGTTGAGAAGGCCTGATCACAGGGGCGCGGGAACAAATTTCAGGTTGGGGGGGCAAACTATTTCAAAGTCAAAAAACTGTTATCATTCATATACCTTTATTTCAAAATTAATCGAATTTTGGGAGATAACTCAAAAGAATTTAGACAAAAATTAGTATTTATTCAAATAATTTGATTGTGATAGAGAATCTTATATTATTTACCAGCTTCGAAGGTTAAAAAACCAAGGAAATTTACAAATATGGCCTTATGAGACAATTACATATTTAGGCTACCCGGTACATGTAATTATTTTATTTCATTTTGGGGGGGGGGGCAAAAGATATTTTTGCCCCCCAACAAAAATTTTTTGGGGGGCGTTTGCATTCATCGTTAGATTTGAGGTTTTACTTCCGACACGCTTTATTCTGGATGTCATTGATTAATCTGAATTCTCGTTCCGTATGATAGGATGGGTTGAACGAGATAAGAAAACAAAATATTAAAAACGTCGTATGACATTTGGGCATAAATAAATCAAGGAAGAAACAGTTATTCTGTAAAACAAGTCAGAGATAAATGTGATTTGATGTACATCCTCATTGGCAATAACAAACTGTTCATGGAATTTGAAATTTTTCCATAATATTATAATATAAGACTATTTTACTTCCTCTTTCTATTCAATTGAACATGGCCTACCTAGTATTAGGTGGTATATTTCTAGGACTTATAATATATATACAGGGTAAGTTACTGTTTCTCTGTAGGTAAATACACTAGTTATAAAAATAAACTACATTTATAGGATCTTTAAAAATATTTATTTTATCGAATTATATTGATTCAATCGAATTCAATCACATTGTTTAAAATATGTATGTTCTGACTTATCATGATGATATACTGCACCTATTTTTACCGTAAACTATTAAGATTGATTCGCAAAACGAAGGTATCAAACTACATGTAAAACTTTGTCAATATAGGACGACCAAGCATTTTTCTGTAGGTCAAGTTTGGGAAGGCCCATAGCTACAGGGGTGCAAGGAGGGGTGGGCACAATGTCTCCTTGAAAATATGGATTGACACTCTTAAAAATATAAGGAAAACTTTAATTGTTATATTTGCAAATTAAAACCATACTCCATTGCACATATAACCTGCGTTTTTGGACGAATAACATTGAAATCCATGTTTCGTATTAGTTGCTTGTTGAAATAAAATGAAGCTTAAGCTTAATTATGCTCACTCCACCAGCCATTGGTTTACTAGCAGTAGAAAAGAATATAGATGGTTCATAAATAAAACTTTAAAATACTTTTCATTTCATGCTTGGTTTCATTTCGTAAATTGTGGCCTTCATTATATGTAAGCTACATTTTTGCAGTTCGTTCTTCGAACGCACTGCTTTGTTTTTGAAATGACTATTTTTTTTTTGTCTCTTTCTGGTCACGCTCCCCAGCCATAACTGCAAATGTCTTACACAATCTGGCGTGATATTTTAACGTAATCTAGTGCTCGTTGTTGTTTAAATGTAAAATGACGCATTTTTGTTCTACAGGAAATGACGTAGAACGTCACAAATTTTATTTTTGTTTACTAACTCACGGCTCGTTTTTTTATCTAATCTGGTTTGGACTTTTTTTATTTACTACCTATAACTTAGATTTACATAATAGCAGTTTAAAAATTTTGAAATTTTTACTTTTGTTGCTGACTTTTGAATTTTAAAATTTAACACTTTTTCTAACTTCTGCATTTTTGATTAGACCGAAATCAAAATTTGAAGTTAGATAAACATTTTTCTTGTCAAGAAAAATCTGTTTTCAAAATGTCGACATCACTTTCGGTTTCGGCGTCATACGTCGCTAAACTTCGAATTTTCACTTCCGGAATTCTAAAGATATTTTCTCAACTTCTGCTCTTATCCGTTTTACTGATAACCTTTTTGTGTGCCTTATTTTGTTAAACATGGACAATCAGGTTTCGTCTTTCACAGACCTACTTTGTACATGTCCTATCCATGTGGGTTGAAGAATTGACTATATTCGATATTTTCTATTTGATGGCCTTCGATACCTACTAATGTTTCAATTTTTAAGAATCAATTCATGCATAAGTAGGCAAATGAAATATTATTTCAGTCTTTTTTTAACAATTTTAATATAATTTTTACTATTTTATGTGTAATTTATCAAACTTCACTAATTAACGCGCTACGAAAAATATTCCCGATCTCCCGATTTTTTGTTTGTGTCTGTCCACATGTATGGCTAAACACAGAAGTCAACAAAATATATATTTTTCCCTATCCATCTTGTGGAAAGATTGTAAAATAATTTGAAATGAAGTTATTATAGCCATAGGCCTATTATTTCATTAAACTATTTCATATAGTGGATAGGTAACACTATTAATGCTTCTGTGATTGTGAAACGCTTTATCAAACAACTCCAGGATGAATTCCCTAATACCTATACCAAACGTTTGGTGACGGCTTACACAAGGAATAAAATCTGAGTAATATTCATACATGGTAGATGAGATTCCCTTTCATTATCTCCCTAAAGTTATTCTTTTGCATTTTTATACAATTGCTTTATCTTGTAAATAACTCCAGAAGTAGATAATTTATCAACTGATGTATATTGAAATTCGTAGCATATTCTCTACTTGTGACCTAGGCCAGTGCTTCTATGGAACAGCATCTCTTATAACACCCTTAACCATCAAAGAAATTTGATATTTACTTCTTATAGGCCTACATATGTGAAGCAGAAATCACAAGGTTGAAAACACCAGGGGCAGGGTGGAAATCAAAAATAGGGGAGAAAATTGGATGTGAAATTGAATAGGCGGGAAACTACTGGCACTAACTAGCACTAGGCTGACTAGGGCCTACTTACCGATCTTCAGGACAAAGCTTATAACTTTCAATTCACATTTTAATTAGGATAAGGCCTCAGTTTGAAAATATCACCAAAACTTTTAAGTTAGCAGCAACTTTCTTTTAAAAAATAACTTATAAAATAACTTTCAGATAAAATCAAACTGGGTAAATCAATCAATCTATCGTCTGCAAATTTCGATTCGAGTTATTTTTCCTTGGAGATGTTATTGTACAATTTCAATGCGATTGAATTCCCTGAATGGTTTCTAATTGTTTCGTATCATACTCTTGAGCTGAATTTATTTTCAAGTAGTTCAAATTATAATTAACTTTCAAAATTATAAATCGTTATTCATACGAGTGTTATATTTTCGGGTCATAATTTTGGATTTTACAATTGTTATATCTGTCATCTAATGTAGTACGTTTAGTTATTTAAATAAAATTTATGTAACGTTTTCTTTATACATGTATTAATATTATTTTCTCCATCTTGTACCTGTAATGTTTGATAAAAATAACAAATATCTTTGAATTAGAATAACTGTATTATTGTTGTTACAAATAAACAGATCTAACCCAACAAAACTAACACTAACGACTCAATTGACTGACAAAAACCAAAAGCCACGAATTACGAACTACGAAAGACGAAAACGAAAACCTTGCTTCCCAGTTCGTCAGCGAGCATATCTCCCTATCCCATACATACCATATTTGGTCATACTTTCTGGCCGTAGCGATGAGTCATGCTTGAACCCTTATTGACCACTTTGTAATAGTTGTTTTAAGATCAATAATTAGACAAGCACGCTCCTTACTAATTTTGATTAAAGATAATTAATTCTTGTATTGTGACTCATGGTCAAGAATCAATAACGACACCCGACCATGGTCCAGTCAATTTCTGCTACGACCTTTAAAAGGGAGGTAACAAAAGCTTTCCGAACTGAAATCAATAAAATATAATTTTAATCATCATTATATTTATAGGTCGAATACTCTATTGATAAGGTTTTATATTTTCATATTAGATTTAACAATACTTATATCTGCCATTGTTTAAATAATATAAGATATGATACTGTAACTTTTGTTGTTACAAAGAATATTATATTGTTATATTTCAGGTTACAATTTTGGATTTAAAATAGCTATACCTGTAATTGTTTTAATAATATAAGATGTGATACTGTAATAAGTGTTTGTTATAATGAATATTATATTGTTATGGTTTAGGTTATAGTTTTGGATTTAACAATAGATATACCTGTCATTGTATAATTAATGAAAGATGTCACTCTACAACAGGTGGATGTACAAGTGGATGTTTGAAAGGCTGGAGAGGACAATCTTGTCAACAAGGTATTTTGCACAATTCGGAACGAAAATATTAGTAATATTAACAATCTTAACACTTGATAAAGTTTGTTGATGCAGCGAAAATTATATTTGTTTGTAACGGTAAAATAGTTAGCTAAACGTGCTATTTGATGTATATATTTTTTATTTAAGAGAATATAGCTTTATATTCTACTTCTGTCAGTCAAAGTGGTATATTTACCAATAGACGAGATTTATATGGTCCTCAACTAGTAGTAGATGGATATACCTCTACAGATAGAACAAAACATTTCTGTAGTGACACTGGCAACTCACTATGGCAGTGGTGGTCTATAGATTTACAACAAACCATATTCTATAAGATATTTAAAGATCTTTCACAGATATGATCGTAAGTTGTTTAATTTTATTATTTGTATTTTTTTAACATATATATAATAAAATATTTTTTTTTACTACAAACGAGGTCACTTCTTATAAAAGTTTATGAAGAGATGATGATAATACATGTATTAAGGTGAACAAGGAACAAGTTTGAACTTTAAAAAACTAAAAAAAAAAACTAAGTAAATTACGCAAATTAATTACAGTTAATGCCAACAAAACTTTCATGAAAGCTTTAGTTGTGTCTAGATTAGAAGTTTTAACTCTCTTTTATCCGGTATTTCTTCACTTTATAAACGCGGTCACTTCTTATAAAAGTTCATAAGGAGATAATGGTAATACATGTAATAAGGCGAACAAGGAACAAGTTTGAACTTTTATAAACTAAAAAACATAAGTAAAATTCGTAAAATTCCTAAAGTTATTACAGTTAATGCCATCAAAACTCTCATACAAGCTTTAGTTGTGTCTAGATTGGACAGTTTAAAAATGTCTTTTATCTGGTATTTCTTTAAAACTAATCAATAAGCTCCAAATACTACAGACTCAGCAGCTCGTCTCATCTCGCGTACAACATCATCCTGTTCTCAAGACACTTCATTGCTTGCTTATTAGTACTTATTTTATATCGACCTTCTCGACAATTGTGTTCCAGTAATGGTCGCCTTCGTTTAGAGGAGTGTAAAGCAAAACAGTTCTCTCATGGAGAGTGTGCTTTCTCCATTAAAGCCCCCAAAATCTGGAACAAACTGCCTTTCTTTATCAGAAACAGTGAATCTTTAACTATTTTTAAAACTCGTTTAAAGACCGATCTATTTTTAGCTGCTTTTTAATTAGTTTTAACTTTATATGGTATTTTATATGTGCCTACTGCTTTTTTTCTATTTCCGTTATTGCTTTTTGCCTCATTATACTTTAATATTTGAGTTTTTATATTTTATACTTTATTTTAATTTAATTGTATGAAGTTTTAAGGTACTTTTAGTGTAAAGCGTATCTGAGCACATTCGTGGAAGATGCGCAATATAAATACATCTTATTGATAATAATAATAATGATAATAATGTAAAAATCATGTAATAACAAAAAACAAAAACAAGGAATTAATCTTTAGTTATTGCAACATTATTAGGTACGTTCAGTAAAGGTACACAAATATTCACCATACGTCTAACCTTTCGTATAAAAGTCTTAGAAAAGTGATTTGTTTTAGCTTAACTCGACTAATAATTTTGTATACAGTCACATGGACATGTTTTATGTATATTGCCATCGGTGCGTCCGTCCGTCTACAATTATTGTGTACACGATAGGCTACAGTTTTTATCTGATCTTCATACATATATATAATGATGAGGTCTCGATTAAGATAGAACTGACAACAATCGGATGAACATTTTTTACATACTGCCGTCGACTTAAAACAAACGCGTCAAAATTAGCTTGTAGGCATGATAGAGGGCTACAGTTTTTATTCGATCTTGATGAAACTTATGATCTACTTTCCGGATTGATAATTCCCCCTTTGTAAAGAGATTATTTATAAATAATAAATTTTCCAGTGGTTAAATTTTCATCAAACCAAGGGGACAATTTAAGGAATATTTGGTAGTTGATATTACCGTTCATGCGGAAATGATTGCCGAAATTTAATTCAGCAAAGACGACACTTTTTTTTATCCGGTCTAATTAATAGATGATGTTTGTGATATAATACTTAGAAATAAAGCAAAAAACAAAGATTGACAAATTTCACAGTTTGCCTTTTTTGTCTTAAGCGGCTGAGGGAACACCAAACAAAATTACAAAAGGGCATTAATGCTATGGGGCAAAATGTTGCTGGACTCCTTTCGGCCTTTCCCTATACATATTCTTGACTCAAATGAAGTCTCAAAATGGCGAACATATTCTATGGACATATCTACCGCTTCTAATTTAATTCAAAGTTATTTAATTTTTCGCCTCGTTTTATTCTAACAATTTTTATACCACAATCTCGTTCAAACGACGATGTTTAAAACCAATGAAAGCCAATGTAGAATTCTACATTGAAAAGGAGGATCAGCGATAGCTAAAAAGGGGTTATTATAATATTAGAAAAATCAATTCTTAATTATACAGGTAATTTAACTGTCAGTTATTGAGTTTTAACTTGATATTGTAGGATTGGAATATCTAAAAGGATTTTTAGTACATATTGACGGTGAATTATGTTTTCAACATACTAGTGATTCAAACCCTGCTGCTGTATTTCCAGTAGAATGTAGTAGAACTTTAACTGGTCGTTATGTCAATATAAGTCGATACTCTGTTCCTCAATCTTATATTCATTTATGTGAAGTTGAAATATACAGTAAGTATTAAATAAGTCCTATGGAAGGACATCCTTTAATACAAATGTTTTGATCTCTGATAAGGTAATTAAGACCATTCGAGTTGGATGAATACCAATCGATAACGTTAAAATAGGTAAAGCATTCTTGGTTCCAAATTTTAATAACAAAGTCATATTATATATTATATAGTGTAAGGATGTAAAATCGAGTTGAAAACTATTATATTCAAGGTGAAACTTATCTCAAATTACAGTTTGTTTTCAAATGAAAATAATATGTCTTTAGGCCTGTTCATTACAGTTCATTGCTAACTAAGTACTTTATTTTCACTATTAAAGAAATGTAAAGTATTGTTTATCTATTACAGTATGTTCTCGAGGAACGTATGGTTCAGAATGTAATAATTTCTGTCATTGTTTAAACTATGATAAATGTGATGTTATAACTGGTAAATGTCCTAACGGTTGTCAGAAAGGATGGCATGGTGATAGTTGCAATACAAGTAAGTTTTTTATAATTCCACTGCTACACAGTTTTAAAGAAATGTCTTATTGTCTAAGGATGTCATCATCATAACTGACGCGAATTGATTACAGAATATGCATTATAAGTATTATATGTACAGTAGGTAAGTAAACCAGGTTATAAAGATGATGATTGAACAGTAGGTAAGTAAACGAGGATTATTGAGAAAATGATTGTACAGTAGGTTATAATACACCAGGTTATAGAGATGGTGATTGTACAGTAGGTAAGTAAACCCGGTTATAGAGAAGATGATTGTACAGTAGCTAAGTAAACCAGATTACAGAGATGGTGATTGTACAGTAGGTAGGTAGGTAGGTAGGTAAATGGCGGGTTAACGTTCGCTTCCAGCAATTGCTGATATCGCAAACTAGGTAGTTGCACTTTGGTGGTCGTTGGTAGTGGATTTTGAATCAATTGGATGATTTAGAAAACTGTTGGTTTGGTGTGGTTTGAGAAATCGTACGATCTGGTCGGAACGAATGTCATGGCGGTGAAACTCGGCCCTGGATGGTGTTGGCGTGAGTGATTCAGTCTTCTACATTCTTCCAAAACTCGTTTATGATCATGGTGGTTGTTGTTGGTGGTTGTTGGTTTGGTTTGGTTTGGTTTGGTTTGATTATCAAGTGTACAGTAGGTAGGTAAACGAGGGTTATATAGCAGATGATTGTAAAAATCTAGGGTAAAACTAGGGAATAGAGAAAATAATAGTAAGTTAACCAGGTTATAGAGAAGATAATTGTACAGTGGATCAGTAAACAATATTATAGAGAAAATGACTGTACAGTAGGTAATTAAACACGGTTATAGAGAAGATGGGTGTACTGTAGGTAGGTAAACCAGGTTATAGAGAAATAATTGAACGGTAGGTTATTTAATCAGATTATATAGAAGATGATAGCAGAATGTAAGTAAACCAGGTTTTATAGAAGATAATTGTACAGAAGAGAAGTAAATCATGTTATATAGAAGGTGAGTTTTGAATTGATAAACCGGGTTGTTCAATAATATTATAGACAAATTCAAGGACAGTTTATTGTATGTTTAAATATCAGAATGTCCTAGTGGTTTCTATGGTGCTGGTTGTCAGAAGAATTGTAATAATAGAAAATGTCTGAAGAATTCAAAGTGTGATCATGTAACAGGAGAATGTATTGGTGGATGTTCTGTGGGATATAGTCCAATAGATTGTAGTAAAGGTATGCCATTGACGTAGACATCTTCGCATGTTGATAATTCGCATATATTTTTGACGGCAATCTATACCAGCCTCTGATAGCTATTTGGAAAGTTGTCTGTTGGTGTCGAATGAAAAATTAAACCTGTTGAATGAGGACTAGTGTTTTTTTTATTTGCAAACCTGGGATTACTATCATGTAGCTTTTTACATGGACCATCAATACCCTATTACATCTTAATGTTTGGGCCTTTGCTGATGTTCTAACAGTGGTTTTTATATGAACAAACGGGGTCTGCATTTAATTAATTTTCCTGTTATATTTAAATATCAGAATGTCCTGATGGTTTCTATGGTGCTGGTTGTCAGAAGAATTGTAATAATAGAAAATGCCTGAAGAATTCAAGGTGTGATCATGTAACAGGAGAATGTATTGGTGGATGTTCTGTCGGGTATAATCCAACAGTTTTAGATTGTACTCAAGGTAGTCAACTAATAAATTTACTAGTATCAATATGATGTATTTTCTCATTTGAATTCTAATTCTTATAGAAATGTTAGAAACTCACATACTTAGTTGTTGAAAAAGTGAAAGACACAAATCAAATTCATAAACCGATACTAATTATATTGTCACAATTTAAGGAAAGTTTATTGTATTTTTAAATATCAGAATGTCCTAGTGGTTACTATGGTACTGGTTGTCAGAAGAATTGTAATAATAGAAAATGTCTGAAGAATTCAAAGTGTGATCATGTAACCGGAGAATGTATTGGTGGATGTTTTGTGGGATATAGTCCAATAGACTGTAGTAAAGGTATGTCATTGACGTAGACATATTGTTAATGGACATGGGGATAATCCGATATTTATTTTTCAGCCTCTGATGTCGACTTAAAAATTAGGCCCTGTTGAATGTAGCTCTTCACATGACCATCACAACCCTATCACATAAAATCATTCTGTTCTAGTCGAAGTTCATATAAAAAGGTTAAACGCAGAGCTAAGGCTACTAATGGGAGAAAGGTCGGTCAAAATATAAATACAATTGCCAAATCGAATCCTAAACTTCTCTGGAACAATTTAAAACGTCAAAAATCTAGAGTAACTAAGACAAATTTAACTTCTGAGGACTTTATTTGTCACTTTAAGGAAATTTACGGCTACCGATCGTCAGATTCTGATATCTACATTGTAAGCCTAGATAGGGATATTTCAGATAGGGACGTCGAGCTAGCCATCAAAAAATCAAATATGAAAAAAGTACGGGTCCCGATCAATTATTCAACGAATTATTTAAGGAAGGGTCTGACCTTCTTATCCCATTACTATGCCAAATTTTTAGCATTATTTTCTCATTGACACTTAACTGCAAACAAAATGGTGCGAGTCCAATAGTAAGCTTAAACAGCACGTTAGACGCAATCTTTATTCTTAACGGAGTGATTAACCATTCGATTAACAATGGCAAAAAATTATATTGTACATTTATTGACTTAGGGAAAGCATTTGATTTAGTGGATAGGAACTTCCTTCTGGCTAAGATTCATTCGGTAGGGTCGGCAGTAAGGTAGCAACGATATTATTATTAATCGCCATATCGCGATTATCCAAATCAATATAATATCGTATCGTTCAAAACTCAAATTATCGCATTATCGCAATAAAATACAATACCATGAACAATATACTTATCAGATATTATGATAACAATTTGTCATGAATATTTTCATATCGATCTTTTAATTAGATCAAATCTGGATAGAAAATTTGACCAATGGGTAATTTAGAGTAATTTTATGATATTGATGGTCACTCAAACCCAATCTTATCTGACAGTTCCTAAGAATACTGCTTTACATGGAGATATGGAGTCCCAACGAAACCTGATGCAGATAAAAACATTGATATCACGATACTATACATATTATTTCCAGTATCATCACGATAATACAATTTATTGTGATTTTTTCATTTTTTATATCGCGTTTAATCATGATATCTTAAAACTGTTATCGTTGGCAGTAAAAGGAAAAATATTATAAGATCAATGTATCATCAAGTTTAAAGGCCAATTATCTGAAAAGTTTAATAATTTTTCAGGAGTGAAACAAGGTGAACCACTTTCACCATTGCTATTCTTGTTATTTATTAGGTGACATAAAAAATTGTCTTGATAGTGATGACCCAGATTTAGTTAAAATATGTAATACCATCATTTACTTTTTCCTTTTTGCGGATGATACTGTACTCTTGACAATCTTGAACGAGCCTTGCAAAATCTATTGGAAAAATCTATTGTAGTACATGGAAACTTGAGATAAAATGCCAATAAATCTAAAGTGATAGTATTTAGTAAGAGCAACCCAACAAAACTAACACTAACGACTCAATTTACTGACAAAAACCAAAAGCCACGAATTACGAACCACGAAAGACGAAAAACTAAAACCTTGCTTCCCAGTTCGTCAGCGAGCATATCTCCCTATCCCATACATACCATATTTGGTCATACTTTCTGGCCGTAGCGATGAGTCATGCTTGAACCCTTATTGACCACTTTTGTAATAGTTGTTTTCAGATCAATAATTAGACAAGCACGCTCCTTACTAATTTTGATTAAAGATAATTGCGTGGCAAATAAAATTTGTCACGCTTTGTTTTCGTTCGGATTTTTTTTTTTTTTTTTTTTTTTTTTTTTTTTTTTTTTTTTTTTTTTTTTTTTTTTTTTTTTTTTGGGAAGCTCGCTAGCCCAAACGGAAAAAGATAGACTATTTTTGTTTTCACCAATGGTTTTTATATGGGCTGGAATCAAAAATGAATATCTAACATAATATTTTCGCTAACCCGAAAGTGGCTAATTGCATAATATGCAAATAAGATTTCAAGCTAGCTCGGGCCCTAATAGTCGGATCGGTCTGAAATTTACAGGATATAGATAGATAGGCAGCGCAATTAAAACTACATCATCAAAATTTTTTGATCACTTCCGGTTTGGGCGTGGGGACTTCCGGTTTTTTCGTCTCATGTCGGGCGACCCTGCTTCCCATGTAATTCAAGAATCTAAACAAAAACAGTATATTTAAGCTATACTAAATGATTTTAATCCCCTGAGATGAAGAAAAATTAAATTGAATGTTGCGCATGCGCAGTTTTCAAAAATGGCAAATTTTTTTAAAAAATTTAATAAGTCCGCCAATTATTGACCGATTTTTATGATTTTGGTGTCTATCAAAACCTTGATACTTTATCTAAAAAATGTTGGGAACAGAATTTTGATTTTCGAATTTGAATTTTTTTTATGCCCGTTCGAATTTTTCAAAAATTTAAAACTCTATATCTCGTGACCTTGACCTTCAATGACCTTGACATTTGAGATGTAGAATGTCCTTGACCTCAGCTGTCTATAGATGTGCTGATATTGCATGACAAATATTAACTTCCGGTTTTATAGCCCACCGAAATCTGACTATTTTGCAATTTTGGACGGTTATATTACACTTTCGGGCTCTAATGTTCGGATCGATCTGAAATTTACAGGATATAGATAAATACGCAACACAATTAAAAATATATCATCAAAATTTTTTGATCACTTCCGGTTTGGGCGTGGGGACTTCCGGTTTTTTATCTCATTTCAGGCGACCCTACATCCCGTGTAATTCAAGAATGTAAGCAAAAACAGTATATATTAGCTATACAAAATAATTTGTATCCCCCGAGAAGAAAAAAATTCTAATTGCTAGTTGCGCATGCGCCATTTTTCCGAGAATGGCAAATTTTCTTTAAAATTTAATTAGTCCGTCATTTATTATTTATGCCCGTTTGAATTTTTTTAAAATTTGAAATTCTAAATCTTGTGACCTTCACCTTCAATGACCTTGAAATTTTCCATATAGAATGGCCTTGACATCAGCTGTCTATAGATCTAACAATATTGTTACGCTTGTTCCACAATTGGAGGCTGAAAAGTACCGGAATTGAAAGCTAGCAGGTTAGAAGTTTCAAAATGTTCGAAATCCATGGGATAACGCATAGTTGCCACGCTCGGAGCTGTTCACAGTTCTAGTTAATTCTTGTATTGTGACTCATGGTCAAGAATCAATAACGACACCCGACCATGGTCCAGTCAATTTCTGCTACGACCTTTAAAAGGGAGGTAACAAAAGCTTTCCGAACTGAAATCAATAAAACATAATTTTAATCATCATTATATTTATAGGTCGAATACTCTATTGATAAGGTTTTATATTTTCATATTAGATTTAACAATACTTATATCTGCCATTGTTTAAATAATATAAGATATGATACTGTAACTATTGTTTGTTACAAAGAATATTATATTGTTATATTTCAGGTTACAATTTTGGATTTAAAAATAGCTATACCTGTCATTGTTTAAATAATATAA
>CM060202.1:31876043-31903937 GCA_030562195.1 Nipponacmea schrenckii | reverse complement strand
AATGCCAGTGTTACTCACGTTCCAGCAGTATCAGATTATATTAATCTAGGTTTGTTCTATTTTGTAATATAGTTATTTTATTATTTTATCTTATATAGATAGTGACTCTCTACTTGTGTACTCAAAGATACATTGACAGTTTTCTGTTGCAGAATGATAGTATATCTTTAAAATTCGTAAAAATATGTTGGTTTTACTCTTCGAAACACGTACAATATCATTCAATACATAAAGAGGGAAATATTTTGTACTGAACAATTCGTGGACATTCGTCCTATTTTCACGACAAAACTTTCTGCATAGAGCCGCTTAAACAATTGCAAAAAACATACAAAAGTACTATTCATATACCTGATACAAAATCCTTACCTCAATGAAGGAATTTTTATTTTCATATTTTGCAGACTCTAGAAATCCTGAAAACTCAACAAGTCAAGCCTCATCTGTCTATTATAACACAACTTCAGGAGTTTCAATAGCCGAACCTAAAAAACAACAAACCAATTAAAGCAACTGTAGATAATTATTAAGAACAATATATTACTATCTACATGCGAGTATTATATAGATATTCAGAACAGAAACATTTACATTGGTTTTAGGTGGCCCTTTACTTTATAATATTTTTGATATGCTTATGATTATCATAGTTAGCACTATAAACTAAAGGCTTCATAGTTACGAAATAACGATTTACTTATAGTGGTAATGTTGTGTGCACTGATTTTTTCAGTAGAAATAAGCATTGTTTCCAATAAGGTTAAAAAAGTCCTAAAACAAGATTGACTTACCTTATTTGACATAGTGACTTTAATGGAAAGTTAAAAGAAATTCATATATTGTTAAAAAAAAATTTTTACCGTTATTTCACTTTTATATGTTATTTGACTTTGTTGCTTATATAATATTTAACTTCAATACTATTATAATAGTGATATTGAGAATTTGGTAGTTGTATTTAAACAGTTGTACATATTAAAATTATATTCATGTACTTAAAAAATGCATGCAATATTTTAAAATATAATATCAAAGTTTTTTTAAATTCGGCATCTCCGAGAGCATAGGAATTCGCGTGGAATAAAATCTCTGTTTTGATAAAAAAAAAAAACAACGACTATAAGTTATGATTTAATATTATTAAAGGAATGTAGGATAAAACAAAAATATGATATATGTCTAGAAAACTATGAAACATAACCCTTTTCTCGATGGAATGGTATATGAGGTGGAAGTGTTATATTTATCTATGACAAACTTTCAGTGGCATGTTGTGTTGAGGAAACATTATGACATCATAGTAGTAGTCAAATTCCTGTTGCCTTTTTTGTGCATGTTATGTTCCTCCAAAATAAATTTCTTTTACACTAAGACTGTGTTAGCTATTTTTATAATTAATTTGGAGGACAATTAATAAATAGCTTGTCGATTACGTATCATGAATGGTAGTATAAGTTCATACACAGGGTAAAAATTTTCAATATTTCTATAAACATGCTTTTGATCAATCAATTTGGATACCATATTTCAAAAAATGATAATTGACAACCTCGGGGTTTAAATGAATAAGATCATTTGAATTCATGGCCTTAATTTATCTATAGCAAGCTTTACGTTATGTTTTCTGGCTTTATCAATCAAATTTTGACCAAATTTATACACTTCGTATATAAAAAAATAAATGTTTTATTATATTATGTAACTTTCTCAGTCACGTCTCAATAAATATGAATTATCTGTTTTATTCAGCGATCTCGCTCTGAATTGTTTAGTTAGATATTGAAGTACCTCTATATGTGATATATAATATCAAACTGTTTTGTTATGTTTTTTATAATATAATTGTTTTGTTAAAATTGCAAAAAAACAAAACAATTACTCTACTCTACCTCTATATGAGGAAAGAAACCAACACTTTTGGACATAGTGCTCATTCTTCCCTTGAATATAACCCCTTTTTCATTACAAAAATATTCCGTTCTCAGAACCGTTCTGAGAACGGTACTGATGAATTTTGTGTAATGTAAACGGTCGAAAGTGTCGAGAACCGTTCCAATGCTGGCCCACCTCGGAGAGGTGGTCTCGGAACGGTTCTGAGAACGGACTCGATAAATTTGTGTAATGTAAACGGTCGAAGGTCTGAGTCCAAGACGATTTGACTGTTCCCAGCCAGCGGAATTTCGTCATCATTCCTAAAATTCTAAAATAGCTGCCCGACAGAATGTAAACAAACGCCATGACAATATAATTTCTCCTTGCTTAGTAACGCCGCATTTGTTGCTTAGCACTTATTTCAAATAAAAGTCCATGTGTAAGTTGGGCTCGATCATACTCAAACTTTTTCTTTCTTTCCTGCTGCGTACGAAGAAAGGGTATAAATAGTAAATTATAACCATATCAAGCGCCATTGCAAAATCTGGGTGACATAAAGGGTTCTTTCTAACTTCATTCAGAAGAGTTCTACTAACAAGCGTGCCGAGAACCTTTACCGTTTACACTGCACAAACGAACCGTTCTCGGTACGTATGATTTTGTGTAATGTAAATGGTCACATTTAATCGCGGCCTGGTCCGGACCGAGAACGGAACGCTTTATCGCGGCCTGGTGTAAAAGGGGTTTATGAAAAGTTAAAATACTGTATTTCTCCATATAGCTGTCAATGATTCAAATCGAAAAATGTATCTTCTTTACAAGACTACAAACGAGATTAAATCTGAAAATGGTGCAGCTGTCACACCTGGTTAAACACTACTGCCCAAAACAAACAACCGTTGTTAATGTTATTGAGAAACTTAAGCTCAACATAACATAATCGTAGGTAAAATAGAAAAAAAATATTTATATCTTCACGCGCACAACATATACCATCAAAATAAGTTAACATCGCCTAAGGTATGAACCTTTCGAAAGCCTTTTTCACATAATTTATGGCTAAAATATTTCTTTTAAAATTTTATTGATATTATCATTGATAATTGGATTTCGTTTACTTCATATTTTAGGACAACCCGACCTGTTTTACAAGAAAAGTCGTATTTTCGACCACTAACTCTTGATAGGCATACTCTTATATCTAAATATCTATATCAGACTTTCTTTAGATAATTTCCCTAAGCATCACTTTGGTCAAAATAGTAAGCATAAGCGCCACTAATCGATTAATTTTGTAGGATGTTTGGGGAGATGGTGGCGTTTCTAGGGATAATAGGAATAATTGGCCGGGGGGGGGGGGGGGGTCCAGTAGAGGCCACAGAATTGTCAAGGGGGGGGGGGGGTAATTCTTTAATATTGGTCGGCACTACCATTAGTGACTTTTAGCCTAACTACAATTGGATGTAGATTCATCCACCCCTTTTTTATACGCCCACATGAAATGGGGGGCGTATATTGTCGTCACCCACATCCGTCCGTCCGTCCGTCCGTCCGTCCGTCCGTCCGTCCGTCCACAATAGCTCGTAACACTCTACACGGTGTAATTCTTGACGGATTTAGATGAAACTTAATATGAGTGTTAATGATCACGCAAGGATGAACCCTATTGAAAATCAGCGAAATCGGAAAAAAATTAGTATGAGTTCGTGCCCTTGTTCTTGAATGGCTCGTAAACACTCTACAACGTGCAATTCTTGACCGATTTTGATGAAACTTGGTTTGAGAGTATGTTATAACTCAAGGATAAACCCTATCGAAAATCAGCGAAATCGAAAAACATTTAGTATGAGTTATTGCCCTTGTTCTTGAAAACGCGTTCAATTTTAGCTTGTAAACACTCTAGAAAGAACAATTCTTAATGGATTTTAATGAAACTTGGCCTGAGTATTTGTTATCACCCAAGGATGAAGCCTATTGAAAACCAGTCAAATCGAAAAAAAATTTATATCAGTTATTGCCCTTGTTTTTGAAAACGCGTTCAATTTTTAGCTTGTAAACACTCTACAAAGCACATTTATTGACCGATTTTGACGAAACTTGCTGAAATTGTTTAATATCACCCAAGAATGAACCCTTTTGAAAATAGCACATATCGAAATATATTTAATAGGAATTATTGCCCTTGTTCTATAAAATGTGTTGGATTTTTGCCTTGTAAACACTCTACAAGTCACAATTCTTGAGCGATTTTGACATACCTTGGCATGAGTATTTGTAATCACCTAAGGATGAACTCTATTGAAATTCAGTTAAATCGAAAAATATTTAGTATCAGTTATTGCCCTTGTGTTTGAAAACGCGTTCAATTTTAGCTTGTAAGCACTCTAGAAAGAACAATTCTTAATGGATTTTGATAAAACTTGGCTTGAGTATTTGTTTTTACCCAAGGATGAACCTTGTTGAAAATCAAATAAATCGAAATATATTTAGTGTCAGTAATTGCCCTTGTGTTTGAAAACGGGTTTAACTTTTTGGCTAATAAACACTCTAGAAGGTACAATTCATGACCAATGTTGACAAAACTCACTGAAATTGTTTGATATCGCAAGGGATGAGCCCTATTGAAAATTAAAAATATATCTAATATGAATTATTGCCCTTGTTCTTTTAAACACGTTCGATTTTTGTCTCGTAAACACTCTACATGGCACAATTCTTGACCGATTTCGATGAAACTTGGTGTGAGAGTGTGTTATAACTCAGGGATGAACCCTATTGAAAATCAGCGAAATCGAAAAATTTTTCAGTATGAGTTACTGCTCTTGTTCTTGAAAACGCGTTCAATTTTAGCTTGTAAACACTCTAGAAAGAACAATTCTTAATGGATTTTGATTAAACTTGGCTTGAGTATTTGTTATTACCCAATGATGAACCCTATTATAAATCAAATAAATCGAAATATATTTATTGTCAGTTATAGCCCTTGTTCTTGAAAACGCGTTCAATTAAACTCGTAAACACTCTAGAAAGAACAATTTTGAATGGATTTTGATGAAACTTGGCTTTAGTATTTGTTTTCTCACAAGGATAAACCCTATTGAAAATCAGATAAATCGAAAAATATTTAGTGTCAGTTATTGCGCCTGTTTTCAAAAACGCTTTCAACTTTAAACATTCCTTTTTGACAAAACTCGCTGAAATGGTTTAATATCAACCAAGGATGAGCCTTATTAAGAATTAAAAATATCAAAATATTATTAAGGGTGAACCCTATTGCAAATCATAAAAATACCGAAAAATATTTAATGAGTTGTTATTAGGTACAATCCTTACAGTTTTTAATAAAACTAGAGACCCTAGAAAAAAATAGGTTGGAAGGTTGAATATTTCATTCGACTTATTGTAACCTCACTGAAAAGTTTTTATTTGAATTAAATGCTGCCAGTGGGCGTATATTACCTTGCCTGGCAAGCTATCTTTTCATTTACTGTAAGAACTTACATCGTGGTGAAAAAGGACATGGAAAAGGCATAACATTTTTTGGAAGAGTGTTCAATTAAAAAATTTAAGGATCCCGTATATTATTTTTATATATCAAAGGTTCATATTTGCTTCAATTAAAAATTTTAAGGGTCCCGTATATTGGTCTTATATATCAAAGATTCATATTGGCTTCTGAATGTCAGTAACAAAAAGAGAGGCAAAGTTTTTCGAGGTTATTTTTTTTCTTATATATCAAAGATTCGTATTGGCTTCTGAATGTCAGTAACAAAAAGAGAGGCAAAGTTTTTCGGGGTTATTTTTTTTCTTATATATCAAAGATTCATATTGGCTTCTGAATGTCAGTAACAAAAAGAGAGGCAAAGTTTTTCGGGGTTATTTTTTTTCTTATATATCAAAGATTCATATTGGCTTCTGAATGTGAGTAACAAAAAGAGAGGCAAAGTTTTTCGAGGTTATTTTTTTTTCTTATATATCAAAGATTCATATTGGCTTCTGAATGTCAGTAACAAAAGCCTTTTTCACATAATTTATGGCTAAAATATTTCTTATTATCATTGATAATTGGATTTCGTTTACTTCATATTTTAGGACAACCCGACCTGTTTTACAAGAAAAGTCGTATTTTCGACCACTAACTCTTGATAGGCCTACTCATATATGTAAATATCTATATCAGGCTTTCTTAAGATAATTTCCCTAAGCATCACTTTGGTCAAAATAGTCAGCAATAAGCGCCATTAATCGATTAATTTTGTAGGATGTTTGGGGAGATGGTGGCGTTTTTAGGGATAATAGGAATAATTGGCCGGGGGGGGGGGTCCAATAGAGGCCACAGAATTGTCAAGGGGGGGGGGGGGTAATTCTTTAATATTGGTCGGCACTACCATTAGTGACTTTTAGCCTAACTACAATTGGATGTAGATTCATCCACCCCTTTTTTTCATTTACTGTAAGAACTTACATCGTGGTGAAAAAGGACATGGAAAAGGCATAACATTTTTTGGAAGAGTGTTCAATTAAAAAATTTAAGGATCCCGTATATTGTTTTTATATATCAAAGGTTCATATTTGCTTCAATTAAAAATTTTAAGGGTCCCGTATATTGGTCTTATATATCAAAGATTCATATTGGCTTCTGAATGTCAGTAACAAAAAGAGAGGCAAAGTTTTTCGAGGTTATTTTTTTACTTATATATCAAAGATTCATATTGGCTTCTGAATGTCAGTAACAAAAAGAGAGGCAAAGTTTTTCGGGGTTATTTTTTTTCTTATATATCAAAGATTCATATTGGCTTCTGAATGTCAGTAACAAAAAGAGAGGCAAAGTTTTTCGGGGTTATTTTTTTTCTTATATATCAAAGATTCATATTGGCTTCTGAATGTGAGTAACAAAAAGAGAGGCAAAGTTTTTCGAGGTTATTTTTTTTCTTATATATCAAAGATTCATATTGGCTTCTGAATTTCAGTAACAAAAAGAGAGGCAAAGTTTTTCGGGGTTAGTTTTTTTCTTATATATCAAAGATTCATATTGGCTTCTGAATGTCAGTAACAAAAAGAGAGGCAAAGTTTTTCGGGGTTATTTTTTTTTCTTATATATCAAAGATTCATATTGGCTTCTGAATGTCAGTAACAAAAAGAGAGGCAAATTTTTTCGAGGCTATTTTTTTCTTATATATCAAAGAATCATATTGGCTTCTGAATGTGAGTAACAAAAAGAGAGGCAAAGTTTTTTGAGGTTTATTTTTTTTGCTTATATATCAAAGATTCATATTGGCTTCTGAATGTCAGTAACAAAAAGAGAGGCAAAGTTTTTTTCATTTATATATTTATTTTTCTCACAAAAAACATGCCCGCGCGCCAATTGCTGTGGCAATGCGCCGCAAGTAGCGCGCGCCTCAAGTTGAGAAGGCCTGATCTATGTCTAAACTACCGGACAAAAGAATGTTCTAACCTCACAAAATAACTTCACTTCACTTCACAAAATAACCAAGACAAAGCGCTGTTTGAGATTTATTACGATTAAATTATAAACAGCAATCATTTTCCTGGATTTAAAAAATAAAAAAGCATTTTAATGTCGATATTTCATGCTTCGCAATACCCAAAGGAAGATTCAAAGGGTCAAAATAAACAAGGAGGTTTATCGGTTGGTTAGTTGGTTCATGTTTGAGTCCGTATTTTTCATTACACCTTAATTTAATATGTAGAAGAAATAGACACGAAAGAAGACTTTGCTCCATATATTGATACTAATATTCACCCATGCATAAATCAAGGAAGCAACAGTCATTCGATAGTCAGAGATTATTGAGGTGTAATAAACATCCTCATTGGCAATAATCAAACTGTTGACGGTATTCGATATGTTCTCATAATATTATAATATAAGACTATTTTACTAGCATCTTGAAAAATATTTATTTTATCGCATAACAGATGCAATCGAATTCAATCACATTGTTTAAAGTATGTATGCTCTGACTTATCATTAAGATATACTGCGCCTATTTTTGTAAGCTATTAACATTGATTCAAAAACGAAGGTATCAAACTACATGTAACACTCAATATAGGACGTCAAAACATTTTTCTGTAGGTCAGGTTTAGGAATGACCATAGCTACAGGGGTGCAAGGAGGGGTGGGCACAATGTCTCCCTGAAAATATGGATTTGCACTCTTAAAAAAACATTAGGAAAAGCTTTAAAGGGGCACAATATTGATTTTAAGGGGGTCGTTTTGGGCCTTTGTTACATTTAAACACTCATCAGAAATACTCAAGCTCTAAGAAAATCGCAAAATACCTTGAAATATGCCTCAAACAAAAAATTTCACTTTTCATTTTTTTCCGTGCTGTACGAGGCTGGTCTCCAGTCAGTCTGAAAATTGTGTGTCCTGTTGACAAAGTCTACAATTGAAAATGCGTTGTAGTCTATTTATATAGATGACCGCTATTGCACGACGAGAAGGATAACTCTTTGATTATCAAGACGAACCGTTTTCCAATATGGCGGGACGTTCGTAATATCTTAAGACATTATAATTTTCCAAACACGGATAATTATGGATACACACAGATTTGAAGGCTCAAATTTTAAAGGTAAGCTCTGTAGACTATTTCTGATTAGCTAAGCAAAAGATTTCATGTGTTTGAGGCTGTCGGATGATTGTCCGAAACAAATTAAGCCTGGGCCCTTTTAAGTGTTATTATTGAAAATCAAAATACTCCATTGCCCATACGTTTGGAAGAATAAGATTTATTCGAAATATAGAATAGCATATAGAATCCATATTTCATATTAGTTGCTTGTTTAAATAATTAACTCCAAATTTCAATCATTCATAATGCAATATTTATGCTCACTCCACCAGCCACTGGTTTACTAGCAGTAGAACAGAAAACAGATGGTTCGTAAACAAAAAACCAACATTTTTTTTTCATGCTGGGTTTCATTTCGTTGATTGTGGCCTTCATTATGTGTACACTATATTTTTATTGTACTGAATCATAAAATACGTTTGTTATGTATATAGATTTTTGTTATCAAATAGACATAATAATTGTATTGTCAAAATACAATATTTATAGTTACAGACATATATTTCTATACTCAGTTCTTGAAAAGGATGATATCAATATTTTCAACTGCGGCCATAACCACTCTCAAATTCAATCCCAAAATATCAGTAATGCAGTTCGATGGAACTGGCACGAGAAAGTAGTTCAAAAGTTAATTAAGCCTTGCTTCAATTTTTCAATCCAGTTACACTTGCTGTGCTGACATGGTAACACGAGAAAGTAGTTCAGAAGTTAATTAAGCGTTTCATCCCAGTTTTTATCGCTGGTGCGAGGTGTTGACATGGAATAGCGTCAAGTTGTTTGGATAGGACAATAAACCGAGTCTGTAATGTGTTAAGAGCTGAGCAGTTTTGCGATGCTTTGTGATGGATTGTGACAAACTTGTAGAAAAGGTAAAACGGAGATTATTCTTCAATCGTTCAATGACCAAGATTAGAAGGCGTTGTTGGCGGCAGTTCAGCGAAGGTTCGAGAATGTTCTCAACTGTTTGGTGATCATCCGTTAACCATTAAGAGCTATCGCCTAACAAAGTCGTATATCCCCCTACATGTTGACGATATATCGGGGGTCGTATATGAAAACTTCAGTCTTAAGATGGTTGGCGAAGGAAAAAGTTAACAATCGCAATGACATATGCGAAGGTTCGCCGTGCTTCTGTGAGGATCACAAGCTTTCTAACTGGATCACTACAGCTCGAAAGAGTGAAAAATATTTCATTGCTTGCAATTGCAAGAACTTAGTACAGATGCTTTCACGACCTTTTTCCGCCTAGCCTGTAATGATACACAGAAAGTCGGCAAATATTTGCCGATATCAGCGAACCGTTTGCTTTAATTTTCAGCTTATAAGCTTTTATCGACGTATACTCAAGTTATTGTCGTACCACTTGTCATTGGTTGACTGAATGAATATCCCACAAGGTATACAACGTTGCTTTATTGAGCAACTTAAAATTCCAAATACATTAGAAAGAATGTGTGGCAAATATTTTACTGAAAGATTATCATACGAATTCTTTAAGAAACAAAAAAGTTCCTGATATGGAGTTTAAGTCACCCCAGTTAACAAACAAACAACGAGGTTGCATTATTATCCAGTCGATTCGAATGAAATTCGAGACCATGTTCATTTTATTTCTGACCAGATCTTTTCTGTTTTTTACGCTATCTAGTTTAGAAATTGAACTCATGAGACTAATTAGAAGATAAACACTTTCTGTTTTAGATTTAGAGGGGGTTTATTCGATATTTAACCATGCTTGAATCATTAGATCCCGAGACCGCTTGCGGTCGAGGGTCTCTAATGGTATATTCAAGCATGGTTAAATATCGAATAAACCCCCTCTAAATCTAAAACAGAAAGTCGTTTATCGGAATTGTACCACATATTGTGATGATTTTGTTCCCGGACTCTTTTTTATGGAAAATTTAGACATGGGTTATTCGGTTTTTATGACGTTAGGTGCAGTATGACACACATAACAACAAACTGCACGTGCGCTATGGAATGAAAAAGAAGACATCCTTTTTATCATTAACATTAACAAGATTTGTAACTAGTTCGCTGAAATTAATACGCCAAATTGCAAAGACATGATGTCAAATTGCTATTAAACCCCATGTATTTCGACCAATCAGAACTCAGAATTTTTGTTATTTGTGGTACAATTGCATAATTATTGCCTCGACTGACTCCTTTAATATCTACTTTATTCCTGCTAGAATGCTCACTTTATTCAAGATATATTACTATATTATTGGTCTTTTGCATATTCGGGATAGATAATGGCATCATCCCCTAAGAAGAATTTTAGAATGGGACAATCATCATTTGGTAGTGGCTAAAGAGGAGGGATGTGTTCCTCTACTGCGGCCTTGAGTGTAAATATATGATAGAAAAGAACCCTTTTATAGTTGAACAAAGTCCATGAACCATCCTCATTTTCAGTAGCTTCAATCTCTTCCACAAATTTCATTGCAAGCATGAATTTGTTCATGCTCTTGTTCAGCTGTCGTGAGAAGGAGTTTGATGCTTTGCGATGATCGCAGAAGCACGGTGAACATTCTTCATATGTCAATGCGACTAGTGCTGGGGGACTGGTGCTTTATATGGAGCACACGATTTATGGTTGTACTATTTCTGACATTTATTAAGTCAACGTTTCACAGGCTGTGTCATCAAGAGACATATGAGCATGTGAAACTTCAAGTTATCACACAATATGGTATACCCATATACCGTGTGTTTCTTTTGTCAATGCATATTTTCATAATAAACATTATCTTCATCTTATTTCAAGTTATATGATATATTTATAGACCAAATTTTACTTCCTCTCTTCTTCCAATTGAATATGGCGGTCCTTATTATAAGTTGTATATTTGTAGGACTAATAATACATATACATAGTAAGTTATATTTACCTAAACTTGATTGAAATGTTTTAGGATGGAGTTCTATTGATATAATCATAACCTTTTACAATATAGACTTGGTCATTACGGCAGGAGTGATTAAAATAATTTAGTCATAATAACAACTATCAAATCGTTTCGGCAATTTAGGAATAGAGTTAAGGATGACACCGATTGTTCGACTTCATCTTTAAAGTTAGTTTTTTTTTGTCGATTCATATCATAGGCTTTCAACCACACGGACATGTAAAGAATGTACTTTCTTGGAAACATTTCATGTCGAACTACAATATATTATTACATACAAGATCTCTATAACTACTGTGGCCTACAATTACAAGACCTTGTCTATCTTTGTGTACTCGCTCATTTGCAGTATGTTGTACTTCATACTTCCCGAGACCTGAAATGGAATCCCCGTTTTCCTTTTGATATCTGCAGGACATCGTTTCCATGCAAAATACGATTTGAAGCTACAAAAGACCATCGATTTAAATTGTATATTATATGATAAAAGAGGTAATTTGATAGACATTTTATAGATCGCATGAAGGCCGGTTGTAGTAATCCGGGTTTTCATTGACATAGTCTTTTAAGAAAAAACATAGATAAGCATTACACTTGGCCTTTATATATCAATATCGATCGTAGTGAAGTTTTGTGTTAATAACGGGTTGTCATGTAATCTTGAATTACTCATCTTCATGAAAATTTTACAAGATGAACTTTGCTGAAACTGATGCAATATTCGTTATGCTGATTTGTTACGTTAACAATGGATCCAAGTCAGTTGGAATCTAGGCTTCCTAGTTTTTGTTTTACTAACATAATATAAAGGAAAATGAATATATAAATGAAATGAATAGATATGAACCATCAAATTCGTATGTTAATGAACTGAAATAGAGTTGTCTTGGACTGATTACACAATGTCATGAAAACAATACTGTCAGGGCAGTAGTATTCTTTTCTCTGCAATAATTGTAAATTGTCAAGGAACCGTAATAATGAATATTTTCAGGTTATAAATTTGGATTTAACAATAGTTATATCTGTCATTGTTTAAAGGGGCACAGGCTTGATTTGTTTCGGACAATCATCTGACAGCCTCAAACACATGAAATCTTTTGTTTAGCTAATCAGACATAGTCTACAGAGCTTACCTTTGAAATTTGAGCCTTCAAATCCATGGGTATACATATTTATCCATGTTTGAAAATCATAATGTCTATTTCAAGGTATTTTCAATTTTCTTAGAGCTTGAGTATTTCTGAGGACTGTTTAAATGTAACAAAGGCCCAAAACGACCCCTAAAAATCAAGATTGTGCCCCTTTAAATGATACAAAAACTTGTTTGTTATAATGAATATTATGTTGTTATGTTTTAGGTTATAACTTCGGATTTAATAATAGCTATACCTGTCATTGTTTAAATAATGAAAGATGTGACTCTACAACTGGTAGTTGTGGAAGTGGATGTTTAAGAGGCTGGGGAGGACCATTTTGTCAACAAGGTAGTATGGAAAAAATAATATAAAGAGATAATATTTTGATTTTCCAGTTATTGAACATTCGGTATGAAAATAAAAACAATATCAGCAATCTGAAAACTCGGTAAAGTTGTTGACGCAGCATAATTTCTGTTTGTTGGTATTTATAATATTAATGGTTAATAGTAGTCTATAAGAATGGGTTTATTTTATCTAACACTAAATGCCACATAAAGATTATAATAATAATAATAGTCAGCTAAACGTACTATTTGCTTATATTTTATATTTCAGAGAATATAGCTTTAGACTCTACTTCTGTAAGTCAAAGTGGTATATTTACCAATAACCCAAGTCAGCATGGTCCTCAACTAGTAGTAGATGGATATAATTCTACAAATAAAAACATACATTACTGTAGTGACACTTATACTGATCGCTCACCATGGCAGTGGTGGTCTATAGATTTACAACAACCATATTCTATAGGATATTTAAAGATCTTTCACAGATATGATAGTAAGTTGTTAAGTTAGTATATATATATTTCTTTACAAACGAGGTCCATTATTATAAATGTTTATAAAGAGATAATAATACTATTAAGGTAGTCAAGGAAATTTTGTCATTAGTATTCATAATAAAGGTTGAATTATAATTAAAATCTAATTATTACATTTTAAAATAACATGGAATTCATCTTTAATTATATTTGTAACATTATCAGGTACGTTCAGTAAAGGTACACAAATATTCACCATACGCCTAACCTTTCGTACACAAGTCTTAGTAACGTGATTTTTTGCTACACTCTGACTACATTGATATTTGAATTGTTATACAGTCACATGGACATTTTTAATGTATATTGCTGTCGGCGCTGTCGGTCTGTCCTGTTCGTCTGCAATTCTGGTGTACACGATAGGCTACAGTTTTTATCTGATCTTCATACATGTATATAATGATGAGATCTCGATTAAGACCGAACTGGCAACAATCTGATGAATATTTTTGAGTTATTACCATTGACTTAAAAGTTAAAGCTTAGCTACAATTTTTATTCGATCTTGATGAAACTTAGTATTTGGAAACCGTTAAATAGTGCGTTATTGCCGATTTAGATTTCGGGGAAGGGAGGGATTGAATCTTCCAAATGTACAGGCCTAGGGTGGAACAAATATCTTATTGAGAAATTGGGATCTGGATCTGTTGGATGATTTTCTTCTCTTCTGATCTGAAATTAAAAAAAAAAAAAAAAACTCGCCCGATGGGCGAGGAGTATAGTGCCTGTTAGTACAGATTATTTTTAGTTTGCTATGAACAAGGTTGTCATTTAAGTTCTGATTTTTTGAATATGCCACTATCATTTTCTGTTTATAGACATGAGGAAATTTCTCTTGAAGACTCTTATAATGGGTTTGAACTATCTTACTTGCTTTATTACTGGTTGTATTAAATGGAACTACAAACGGTGCTATGCCTACACTGTGGTGAATATTAAGTCCTATGGGTCTTGCTGTATTCAATGTCTCAATCCAATGGGCTTCTCTAGATTGACGGAATTTGGTAGTTTCATCTTCGGGCAAGTCGATTTCTATGCGCTCAATTGGGGTTAGGGTGAGATCGTCAAGTGAATGGTCGTCAAGATTGAAATGGTTAGAAACAGGCTTGTCTTTTTTAAATTTAATATCTGATCTGTGAGCATTAAAACGAGTGCGTAATTTGTTCTTTGTTTCCCCGATATATTGTTTGGGACATTTTTTACATGAAATTAAGTATATTACATTCGAGTTTTCACATGTTAAGTGCTCTTGGATCGGGTATCTTTTATTCGTTGAGTTACATAGAAAATAATGCGTTTCTGATATAAAGGGACATGTTTTGCATCTGGTTGACATACATGGGGCACTCCTTAAACCTGGAGGCACTTATGCATAAAGTCTATTTTTAGCTGCTAACTGTGCTAATGTGGAATTTTTTATGTTTCGTAAAAATCGTTTAGAGTATCCACGCTCTTTCAGTTTTGAGAAAACAATCGTACAGGCTTGGTTGAAATCAGAGGACCTTGTGCAAATTCGGTGAAATCGTAAAACTTGTGACTTAATTATTCCAGAAAATGTATAATATGTTTTGGATGAAATGAGCTCTTATGCAAAAGTTGATGAGTGTCGGTTTCTTTGAAATATACTTTAATATCTAATTTATTAGTCTCTGCTATGGAATCTCCTTTAAAAACAGTAGTATCGAGAAAATCTATTCTTTTGTGACTGACGTTGGCTGTTAGTTTGATGGACGGGTGGTGGTTGTTGAGGATTTAAAAAAATTGCCAAAATTGTTCTATGGAGTAAGTCCAAACCATGAAAATGTCATCTAAGAAGCGTCCATAGAAAAGTGGGTCAAATGGACAAAGGGGTAATACCTCACGTTCCCACTCTGCCATGAAAAGGTTTGCGTATGAAGGGGCGAATCGTTTGCCCATGGCTGTACCCGAGGTTTGTAGATAATTTTTTGGATGGATAGCGGTTTTAGGTGGTTTCCACGTGGATTTAGGAATAAACATTGTTCTAGCACCGCGTGGAGGGTGGTTTCGAAAAAAGTATATGCAACTGAGATTACGTTGAAATCGTTGAATAGACGGTTGAAGATAATCAAGGTTAGGTAATTTAGGAGTCGGAATAAATTTAAGTCCACGGTCTAAGATTGAATGCTGGAGGGGTGTGAGAAATTTTCGGCTTAAGTTAACGACGGTTTGGCCTAGCGGCGGCCTCTCAATATTTTTATCCCCAGTAATTAGTTTAAAGACTTACCCGGTGCTTGAAGCTGGTGTATCCAAAACAAGTATATATTGTTGGCTGTTTCCGGAGACCAATGAAGATTATCAACTGGTTCGAATTCTTCTTCGTAGGGTGACAGGATTGTTGCATTCTCAGTGTCGGAGTTCATCATCATATCGTTGAATGTCTTAAGATTCTGCTGGGCTTTCTTAGAGATTTTATTAGAGTTAGGTATACATGAGAAGATGATCTTGGAGCTAGGAAAGGTTTGGTTGGCTGTGGAAATTAATTTCTGGGCTTGGTTAAATGAGGTTTTGGCTAACTGGTCACGATTGTTGAGGCCTACATGCAGAATGATCGTAGCCGGTTTATGATCATGGTCGTAAGATTCAAGGATGGACTGGATGTGGTGGATTTGGGCACCAGGGTACGAGTGTATTTCGGTGTCTGGAGCTGTTTTGGTAATTCGGTTGAGGTTTGAGGACCCAATAATTAAAGTAGATTTCTGTAGAGCAGGTAGATTCCATGATGACTTGTCCTTGGTTTGGTGATAAAAGTGTTTGGTAGCGGATATAATGGTTGTTGACGGGGTGATAGGTACTGGATTGGTAGTTGTTACAAATGTGGCATTGGGTACGGACTGAGATCTGGTTCGTGGTGGAGATGGTCTGGGCACACGACTTGACCTGGTTGGAGAATTCTGGGTGGTTTGTTGATCCAAAAACTTACAGAAGGAAGAAAGGTCGACCGAACCTGGGTCACGTGGTGAAGATTCAGATGGTGACGGCGAGGAATCTGAAAGAGAAAAGAGAAGGGGGGTACATTCTCTACGAGAACGTTTACCAAAATCTGCTGGGGTGAGGATGGTGAACTGCGGGCTCGTTTAGGTGTCTGGTTCGACATGGTGGTGACTCTTGTTGGTGCAGGTGTTTGTGGATCAATCTCCATTTCAGTTGGTAAGGATATGGTTACTCTGGTCTTGGTTTCGTTGATCGTTTGGTAGAACTTGGCAATCACAGGTTGAGTTAAACGTTTCCCATAATCTCCATTTCAGTTGGTAAGGATATGGTTACTCTGGTCTTGGTTTCGTTGATCGTTTGGTAGAACTTGGCAATCACAGGTTGAGTTAAACGTTTCCCATAGGATCGACGGGCCCATGAGAGGGCCAAAAACCACAATCTCGTTCTAATAACGAATTTTAAAACCAATGAAAGTGTATCATGTAGAATTCAAATCCAAGCTAAAACAAAGGGTTATTTTTTTAAAAAGGAGCAATTCTCAATTATACGGGTAATATAACTGTCTGTTATTGAGCTTTAACTTGATATTGTAGGGTTACGATTTCTCAAGGGCTTTGCAGTACATATTGATGATGAATTATGTTTTAAACATACTGGTGATTCAAACCCTACTGATGTATTTCCAGTAGAATGTAGAAGAACTTTAACTGGTAGTTCTGTTAATATAAGTCGATACTCTGTTACTTATCCTAATATTGCGATATGTGAAGTTGAAATATACAGTAAGTATAAAATAAGTCATAACCCATTGCCATACTCCTAGTTGTTTTACGTTACAGTTGTAATGAACTAAAAAAACAACGACGAGTTGATATAGAATGGAGTAACCTACTCTCAGTCATTCATAAAATATTTTAATTTGTATGACAAATGGGAGGACATTCTTTAATACAAATGTTTAAATCACTGACAAGTTTTTAAAAATACTATCGATAAGAATAGGTAAAGCACATGTAGTTTCAAATATTGATAACAAAGTGATATCTTATATTATATAGTGTACAAAATTAATGTAAAATCAAGTTGAAAGTAATTATCTTAACGAAAAGGTGAAAACGTATCTTATATTACAGTTTTTTGTAAAAAAAGGTCTGTCTTGAGGCCTGTTCATTACAGTTCAGCATTTTTCACTATTACAGTAAAGTAAAGCGTTGTTTTTCTTTATTACAGTTAGTTCTTAAATAAAGTTCTGTCTTCTCTATTACAGTATGTTCACAAGGGACGTTTGGTTCAGACTGTAATAATTTCTGTCATTGTTTAAACTATGATAAATGTGATGTTATAACTGGTAAATGTCCTAATGGTTGTCAGAAAGGATGGCATGGTGTTAGTTGTAATAAAAGTAAGTCCTTATATTAAATTTCACTGTTACATAATATTACAAAAGGAGATTGTATTGTGTAAGGATGTCATCATCATAACTGACTTACAGAACATGAATTATCACTAATTTTACTACTCCAATTCGTTAAAAAGCATGTATTTTCTTATCATTGTAGAACGTTTGTGTGATTTTAAAACGACAAAAATCACTGATAGTAATTTGCTTCAATATTTCTTTAGGTTGTACGACTATAAATAAATATGGTTTAGGATGTCAGAAGAGATGTGATGCTAGACAATGTTCTGGTATCTCTATTTGTAATCATGTAACAGGAGAGTGTATCAATGGTTGTAATCCAGGATATCAAGGAATTGATTGTACTGAAGGTTGATAATATCAATTTATTTCTATAGCTAGCTTGTTTGAAAATTTACGTTTATTCATTATCATGAAAAGTATTCTCTATTTTTCTTTGTTTCCCTTCCACATATCCATTAGTTCGTTTATAACTAATGCACTAAAATGTACATTAGAAATATGGCAAAATTTCCAGAATTTAAGTCTATACCTCACACAATCTCGTTTTTGAATTGGATTTATTATCTAGATTGTACAAGTGGTACCTATGGAGATAGATGTAGTAAACAATGTAACAATAGACAGTGTAAAGGTTCTCAAGAATGTAATCCTATAACAGGAAAATGTACTGATGGTTGTACACCGGGCTATAAAAAAAGTGATTGTACAGTAGGTAAGTAAACCAGGTTATAGATATGATGATTATACAGTAGCTAAGTAATCCAGGTTATAGAGATGATCATTGTACAATAGGTAAGTAAATCAGGTTATAGAGAAGATGATTGTACAGAAGGTAAGTAATCGAGGGTTATAAAGAAGATGATTGTACAGTGGGTAAGTAAACCAGGTTATAAAGAATTATTGATAATTGTACAGTAGATATGTAAACCATATTATAGAGAAGGTGATTGTACAGTAGGTAAGTAAACCAGGTTATAGAGAAGATGATTGTAAAAACTAGGGTAAAACTAGGGTATAGAGAAAATAATTGTTCGTGGGTGAGTAAACCAGGTTATAAAGAATTGTGGATAATTCTACAGTGGATCTGTAAACCAAATTATAGAGAAGATGACTGTACAGTAGGTAATAAAACACGGTTATAGAGAAGATGGGTGTACTGTAGGTAGGCAAACCAGGTTATAGAGAAATTGATTGTACGGTAGGTTATTTAATACGGTTATATAGAAGATGATTGTACAGAATATAAGTAAACCAGGTTTTTAGAAGATGATTGTACAGAAGATAGGTAAATCAGATTATATAGAAGGCGATTGTAACGTAGAACCAACAAACCCGGTTGTACCATTATATTAATAAAATTCAAGGAAAGTTTATTGTATGTTTAAATATCAGAATGTCCTAGAGGTTTCTATGGTGCTGGTTGTCAGAAGAATTGTAACAATAGAAAATGTCTGAAGAATTCAGCGTGTGATCATGTAACAGGAGAATGTATTGGTGGATGTTCTGTGGGATATAGTCCAATAGACTGTAGTAAAGGTATGCCATTGACGTAGACATCTTGGTGACAATTCGCATATTCTTTTGACGGAAATCTATTCCAGCCTCCAATAGCTATCTGAACAGTTGTCTGTTGAATGAGGACTTTACTATCATGTAGCTCTTCACATGACCAACAATACCCTATCACATCTTAAAAGTTTTTGCAGATGTTCTGACAGTGGTTTTTATATGAACAAACAGGGTTTGCATTTAATTAATTTTCCTTTTATATTTAAATATCAGAATGTCCTGATGGTTTCTATGGTGCTGGTTGTCAGAAGAATTGTAATAATAGAAAATGTCTGAAGAATTCAACGTGTGATCATGTAACAGGAGAATGTATTGGTGGATGTTCTGTGGGTTATACTCCAACAGTTTTAGATTGTACTCAAGGTAGTCAACTAATTAATTTACTAGTATCAATATGATGTATTTTCTCATTTAAATTCTAATTCTTATAGAAATGTTCAAAACATAAATTGACATACTTTGTTGTTGAAAATGTAAAATGAAACATGTAAATTAAATTGATAAACCGGTACACAGTTTATTTTATGTTAAATATCAGAATGTCCTGATGGTTTCTATGGTGCTGGTTGTCAGAAGAATTGTAATAATAGAAAATGTCTGAAGAATTCAACGTGTGATCATGTAACAGGAGAATGTATTGGTGGATGTTCTGTGGGTTATACAGTTTTAGATTGTACTCAAGGTAGTCATTAGTTTATCCTTATTTGAAATGATCTGATATTAGCAAAGCTAATTTGACGATGGGATTAAGGGTAATCCAAGGTCGGTTGACTGACAGTTGATGATATAAACCAGCTTCTTTCAATAGATTGAATTTCTGAAGGCAAAACAATGGTTCATAGCAGAATAAAACCGTTGATCAGATTAGTACGTTACTTTTAATGATACGATGCAAGTCAAATCTTAATTTGTCCTTTATATGTGTGAAGAGGAATCAGAAAGTTTCTTCAATATATATACACTCTTTAGGATTTTTTGAACACTCTGTTTTCTGGTTTGTATTTTAGAATGTGAGACTGGTTTGTATGGAGCAGGTTGTAGTAAAAAATGTTCCGATAGAAAATGTAATGATAATTACGTATTTCGACTTTGGCGAAAACGTATTGTAATCGTTCGGATTATTTTATTTTTTTTTTTTTGTAATTCTTGGATGAGTTTGCAGACAAACTGGTAAAAGGTGCAGAAATTCTAAATCTACAGTTGATCTTAGAATGATTTCTATTATCAAATAAAACAAAACCGGAAGTTCTATCTCTGACAGGAAGTGAGAACCGGAAGTTCAGGTTTTTTTTTCTTTAGCAAGTTTATTTTCAGTTCGATTTTGACCGGATTTTCAGATTTGAAAACTTCAATGTATTTGTCAACTAACAATTATAGGTTTTATGCAATTAGGTTAAATATTTTACCCACGATTTGCAATTCAATATTCAAGGGTCATCGGCAAAAATTTCAGACCGTGATTTCTCCTTTAATATAAATGGTAAAATTTTGAAACTTTACCAGTTGATAGGCGATATGTTTATAATTTTTGAAAAAATGTGAGAAAAAAAAATCCACTTCCGGTTTAGCCTCAAATGACGTAATTACGTAACTTCCGGTCTATAACTGCTAGGTGAAAAGTGAAAACTGTTTTATAAATAACTTGTCAATAGTAATTGATTTGACCTAAATAATTAGGTCGAGCTGCCATATCGGCCGCCATTTTGAATTTTCGTTACAATTCTTAAATCCGAAATTCAGACACTACTGATGGACCGATTTTGATGAAATTTAGCACATAGATACAATGGATCATTATCTACCTTTTCTTGGAGACCGATTTTCAAATTTCGTATTTTCTTTCGAATTTTTAAAAAATTTTTCAAAATTAGGTCACTTTAACGGCTACGGAAGGTGTGACCCACTTAATCTATGACCTTGAAAATTAGGTCAAATAATATTCAATATATTGTCTACGAATAGATATTTTTTTATTTGGCTTACTTAAAAAATTCATAGAGATAAGTGTACTTACATACAGCAAAAATTGATAATTTTCATATTTTCGCCATCATTAACCGTTACGGAAGGTGTGACCTAATTATTTTATGACTTTGAAAACTAGGTCAAATGATATTCAATATATTGTCTAGATGTAGGTAATTACAAATTTTGCCTACATAATATTTTAAGGCTCTCGAAATACGTTCATAATTGTAAGCAATTCTAGTTACGTATTTCGACTTTGGCGAAAACGTATTGTAATCGTTCGGATTATTTTATTTTTTTTTTTTTTTTTTTTGTAATTCTTGGATGAGTTTGCAGACAAACTGGTAAAAGGTGCAGAAATTCTAAATCTACAGTTGATCTTAGAATGATTTCTATTATCAAATAAAACAAAACCGGAAGTTCTATCTCTGACAGGAAGTGAGAACCGGAAGTTCATGTTTTTTTGCTTTAGCAAGTTTATTTTCAGTTCGATTTTGACCGGATTTTCAGATCTGAAAACTTCAATGTATTTGTCAACTAACAATTATAGGTTTTATGCAATTAGGTTAAATATTTTACCCACGATTTGCAATTCAATATTCAAGGGTCATCGGCAAAAATTTCAGACCGTGATTTCTCCTTTAATATAAATGGTAAAATTTTGAAACTTTACCAGTTGATAGGCGATATGATTATAATTTTTGAAAAAATGTGAAAAAAAAAATTCTACTTCCGGTTTAGCCTCAAATGACGTAATTACGTAACTTCCGGTCTATAACTGCTAGGTGAAAAGTGAAAACTGTTTTAGAAATAACTTGTCAATAGTAATTGATTTGACCTAAATAATTAGGTCAAGCTGCCATATCGGCCGCCATTTTGAATTTTTGTTACAATTCTTAAATCCGAAATTCAGACACTACTGATAGACCGATTTTGATGAAATTTAGCACATAGATACAATGGATCATTATCTACCTTTTCTTGGAGACCGATTTTCAAATTTCGTATTTTCTTTCGAATTATTTAAATTTCGATTTTTTCAAAATTAGGTCACTTTAACGGCTACGGAAGGTGTGACCCACTTAATCTATGACCTTGAAAATTAGGTCAAATAATATTCAATATATTGTCTACGAGTAGATATTTTTTAATTTGGCTTACTTAAAAAATTCATAGAGATAAGTGTACTTAAATACAGCAAAAATTGATAATTTTCATATTTTCGCCATCATTAACCGTTACGGAAGGTGTGACCTAATTATTTTATGACTTTGAAAACTAGGTCAAATGATATTCAATATATTGTCTAGATGTAGGTAATTGCAAATTTAGCCTACATAATATTTTAAGGCTCTCGAAATACGTTCATAATTGTAAGCAATTCTAGTTTTTTTTTTTTTTTTTTTGTAATTCTTGGATGAGTTTGCAGACAAACTGGTAAAAGGTGCAGAAATTCTAAATATACAGTTGATCTTAGAATGATTTCTATTATCAAATAAAACAAAACCGGAAGTTCTATCTCTAACAGGAAGTGAGAACCGGAAGTTCAGGTTTTTTTGCTTTAGCAAGTTTATTTTCAGTTCGATTTTGACCGGATTTTCAGATTTGAAAACTTCAATGTATTTGTCAACTAACAATTATAGGTTTTATGCAATTAGGTTAAATATTTTACCCACGATTTGCAATTCAATATTCAAGGGTCATCGGCAAAAATTTCAGACCGTGATTTCTCCTTTAATATAAATGGTAAAATTTTGAAACTTTACCAGTTGATAGGCGATATGTTTATAATTTTTGAAAAAATGTGAAAAAAAAATTCCTCTTCCGGTTTAGCCTCAAATGACGTAATTACGTAACTTCCGGTCTATAACTGCTAGGTGAAAAGTGAAAACTGTTTTATAAATAACTTGTCAATAGTAATTGATTTGACCTAAATAATTAGGTCAAGCTGCCATATCGGCCGCCATTTTGAATTTTCGTTACAATTCTTAAATCCGAAATTCAGACTCTACTGATAGACCGATTTTGATGAAATTTAGCACAGAGATACAATGGATCATTATCTACCTTTTCTTGGAGGCCGATTTTTAAATTTCGTATTTTTTTTCGAATTATTCAAATTTCGATTTTTTCAAAATTAGGTCACTTTAACGGCTACGGAAGTTGTGACCCACTTAATCTATGACCTTGAAAATTAAGTCAAATAATATTCAATATATTGTTTACGAGTAGGTATTTTTTTATTTGGCTTCCTTAAAAAATTCACAGAGATAAGTGTACTTAAATACAGCAAAAATTGATAATTTTCATATTTTCGCCATTTTTAACCGTTACGGAAGGTATGACCTAATTATTTTATGAGTTTGAAAACTAGGTCAAATGATATTCAATATATTGTCTAGATGTAGGTCATTGCAAATTTAGCTTACATAATATTTTAAGGCTCTCGAAATACGTTCATAATTGTAAGCAATTCTAGTTCAAAATGTGACAGTAAAACAGGAGAATGTATTGATGGATGTCAACCAGGTTTTCAGTTCATAGACTGTACACAAGGTATTGTTTTTAGAGAAATATTCAAAAATAGGACAACATTAATTTATGTAATTTAATTTATTACAGAAGACGAAAACAAAAATCGACTGAAGGAAATCAAATTATACTAGTTTTTTTACTAATTCAACATTTTTATAATTAATTCCTTTATGTTTCTTCATCTAGAATGTAATGAAGGATTTTATGGATATAATTGTTTATCAAATTGTTCAGCAAGATTTTGTCAATCAAAAGACCAGTGTAATAATATAGATGGAGCATGTGATTGTCTAGATGGATATCAAGGAACTGACTGTACTGCTATAAAAGAAGATACAGGTTAGTGGTTAATTCACAACATGAGATGATTATCCTCATGACTTATAGCTACAAATTTCAAAATTATTACATTTCAAAGTACATCATTTATTTGTTACAATGGAGGTCCGATTCCCTGTTCCTAAATATAAATCAACTTCCATCGAATTGTTCATCTTAGTTTATTTGGTTTATGGTTGGTGTGTTATATTTTAGGTAACAATGATAAAGATACAATAATTATCTTAGCAGTGGTTATTACTATCATGGCGATTGTTTTGATCATCTTTGGACTCTATTTTGGTATCATTAAATACAGACAATATAAAGGTACAATTTTAAATCACGTATTTAGTATTATTGAAGGTAATAAACATTTTGCACACTCGCTTATTTTTTTCATAAATTTCCAAACGTAGCATTCCATGTGTATGGTGTGTCATTATTGCGTATTTAAAGGGGCACAGGCTTGATTTGTTTCGGACAATCATCCGACAGCCTCAAACACATGAAATCTTTTGTTTAGCTAATCAGACATAGTCTACAGAGCTTACTTTTGAAATTTGAGCCTTCAAATCCATGGGTATACATATTTATCCGTGTTTGAAAATCATAATGTCTTAAGATATTATGAACGTCCCGCCATATTGGAAAATCAAAGAGTTATAAATAGACTACTGCGCAGGCCCACACTGATAAAACAAAAAGAAAGTACATGTAATAACAATTGTAGATTTTGTCAACAGGACACCAATTTTCAGACTGACTGAAGACCAGCCGCTTTCAGCACGAAAAAAAAAAAAAAACAGTGAAATTTTTGAGGTATATTTCAAGGTATTTTGCGATTTTCTTAGAGCTTGGTATTTCTGAGGACTGTTTAAATTGGGTAAAAAAAAAGGCCCCAAAAAAAGTTTCAGTGACTTAAGTATTGCATACACAAAATTTGTTGCGTAAAAGGAAATTTTAATTGAAACATTTGTCATTGAACCTTTAACAAATGCAAATGTGCATTATATTGTACTTAAAACCCTTATAACTTTTTTGATAATTGTTAATTTTTTTCAGATTCAAGCCATTCTCAGAGCAAGTGAGTATATAATAATGTCCTCAATGAACCAATGTTATATTTTTGTTATCTATTTATTATGATCTCCAATTACACATAAATCATTATTTTTCCTTAAGGAAAAGGCGTTTAATAATGTAGAACACCCTATTTGCTACATTTTTTCAATTGTAACATTTTTTTTCATTTATAGTGTTTATGAAAGTACAGGACCAACAACAGCTCATATTTATGATGATTTAGGTTTGTATCTCTCAAAATATTCAATAAGTCAATATGTTATTTCTGTCCGAATAGCTGCCATATCAGCTTTATCTGGAAACTAACGTTAACATGTCATATACCAACCAGTTGCACAAATCTAGATCAGAATAAAGGGACACTGGCTTAAAGTTCTCCAAACAATACATTATAATGTCTTTTGCAACAAAACTAGATTTCAAAAGATTACTATAGATGGTATTCACAAGATTTTACAAGAAGTCAATATTACACCACATCACATCTCTATCACCATTCCATAGTATTATAAAACTTTAATCTTGTAGGCTATATTACATTATGTTTTAAAAGAATGTACGATGTCAAGATTAAGGGATGTAACTCTAATTGTCAATTTCAGACTTTCAATTATTATGTTTGCAGCGTCTTTTCATTTTTTATTATTCTATTAGCAAATATGTTAAGAAAATCAGTTTATCGTGTTTCATTTCAGCTACAAAAGAACAAGGTAGAACTGAATCCAGATCAAGGTAAAAACATTTATATTTGAAAACTGAAAATAAACATAACTAAATCTGTAAGATTTCTGTTAGAAATTAGAACCGATAAAAGGTTTAAAATCGGGAATAATGTATGGTGTATATATGTTGAGTAGGGTACTAGCCAAGTAACCTGTAAAAGGTGATTTTTGTTTGGACCCCAGTTAGAGATAAAGAGTTAGAAAGTCATTTGTGAATAGAAGATTTAAGCAATAACTATATTGTATATTCTTTTAAGTGAAAATGAAAGTGTTACTCACGTTCCAGCAGTATCAGATTATATTAATCTAGGTTTGTTCTATTTTGTAATATAGTTATTTTATTATTTTATCTTATAAAGATTGTGACTCTCTACTTGTGTACTCAAAGATACATTGACAGTTTTCTGTTGCAGAATGAAAGTATATCTTTAAAATTCGTAAAAAAAAATTGGTTTTACTCTTCGAAACACGTACAATATCATTCAATACATAAAGAGGGAAATATTTTGTACTGAACAATTAGTGGAAATTCGTCCTATTTTCACGACAAAACTTTCTGCCTAGACCCTCTTTAACAACCGTGTAAAAGACCCTTATCTCAATGAAGGAATTGCATGCACTAATATGTATTTGATATATTTACATAATTTTTATTTTCATATTTTGCAGACTCTAGAAATCCTGAAAACTCAACAAATCAAGCTTCACCTGTCTATTATAACACAACTTCAGGAGTTTCAATAGACGAATCTAAAAAACAACAAACCAATTGAAGCAACTGAAGATAGATATTAAGAACTATATATTACTGTCTACATGCGAGTATTATATAGATATTCAGTACAGAAACATTTACATTGGTATAAGGTGGCAATGTGTGCCCTTTACTTTATAATTTTTTTGATATGCTTATGATTATCACAGTTAGCACTATAAACTAAAGTTACGAAATGCACTGATATTATCAGTACAAATAAGAATCGTTTCCATTAAGGTTAAGAAAGTCCTAAAACAAGATTGACTTACCTTATTTGACACATTTTTTTTACCTTCACTTCTATTTTATATGTTATTTGACTTGGTTACTTATATAATATTTACCTTCAATATCATTATAATAGTGGTATTGAGAATTTGGTAGTTGTATTAAAACATATACATATTAAAATTATATTCATGTACTTAAATAATGAATGCAATATATCAAAATATTATACCAAAGTTTTTTAAATTCCTGAAATTCGGCATCTTCGAGAGCATTGTAATTCGCGTGGAGTAAAATCTCTGTTTTGATTAGAAAAACAACCCTTTTACTAGATGGAATGGTATATGAGGTGAAAGTGTTAAATTTATCTATGACAAACTTTCAGTGGCATGTTGTGTTGAGGAAACATTATGACACCATAGTCCTAGTCAAATTCCTGTTGCCTTTTTTGTGCATGTTATGTTCCTACAAAATATAGTTTCTTTTAAACTAAGACTGTGTTAGATATTTTCTAATCCTTGAGGACTGTGTCTTAAAATACTACGAACAAGGTATTATTATGTTAAATTCTGATCTGAAATGTTAGTAGAAATGCCCAAAAGAAAACTCTGTCTGGTTACTGATTACATGAATGATGAAAAAATTACATGTTAGTGCAATCGAGACAATAATATAATAAGACAATTAATAAATAGCTATTAATCAAATTTTGACCAAATTTATACACTTCGTATATAAAAAAATAAATGTTTTATTATATTATGTACCTTTCTCAGTCACGTCAAAATAAAAATGAATTATCTATTTTATTCAGCGATCTCGCTCTGAATTGTTTAGTTAGATATTGAATAACCTCTTTTTGTGATATATAATATCAAACTGTTTTGTAATGTTTTTTATAATATATAATTGTTTT
>CM060202.1:31846235-31875543 GCA_030562195.1 Nipponacmea schrenckii | reverse complement strand
ATCAGAATTACAATCACAAATAAGCAAATTGGCTGAAGAAAATAGTAATATTGTAATACTCCTAAAATGACATTACTGCAATCCATAGGATCCCCATCAGAGACAAATCTAAACCAAAACCGGTAATTGTTAAACTTAAAAACAGTGATCTCAAAAATAAAATTATGCGATGTAGAAAATCTTTCTTTAAGAATAAATTTCCCATATATGATGACATCACAAAACTTAATATGGAACTGCTCAAAAGACTTAAACGTGTAGAATGTGTTAGCTCAGCTTGGTATTATGACTGTAATGTTTTTGCTAAGTCTGAAGGCAGAAACAAAATTAAATTTGATATATTTGATGACTCTAACTTTGAAGAGAGGCTTTTAAATGCCCCAGTAGAAACTCACAATAGAACCTTAGGCACTATCACAAAAACCTTCTTTTAGATCGCCCGACTCGAAAATATGATTGTGTTATTTGCATATTGTTAAACATGTATCATATTATATATATGCACAGCTTTATGGAACAACAATCACTGGTTAAAGTTTATGCTACGTTTCGGCGTGTTTCCCCCGCCGTCCTCAGGCACAGAATGACAAGACATGATAGGCAACGATATATATACAATTGTACTTATTATTAAAATAACACAAGAGATAAAATATTTTATTATTGCAACTACATTAATGTTAAAAGGTAAGATAAAAAGGAAAATTCTTAAAATAACATACAATTCTGATTCAATTAAGAGGGGTTATAATTAAAATAACACAAGAGATAAAATGTTTTATTATTGCAAATACATTTATGTTTAAAGGTATGATAAAAAGGAAACTGATACTTAAAATAACATACAATTCTGATTCAATTAAGGGGGTTAATTGAAGATTAAGTAAATAATTGTTTTATTAATAGTGAATAATATCATATAAAACTAACTAGTGATTGGGAAGTGAAGTGCTTTATTTACCAAATATGAATAAATTTATGCAAATTAATAATTCAGTCAGATAAGTTTGTCATATGCATGTGAAATTCTGACACCTTCATCTCTGTTTAGGTCTGGCTGGTATCTTCTGATGTTGATGGCTTCATGAAGTCTCCTGGTTTTATCAATATGCTTATTTAATGTCAGTATGTTGGTATTTTCAAAGTTTACTTTATGTCCTGTTTTTCTCCCCATAGCAAGATGTTCAGCTACCGCTGATGTTCCTTCATTGCCAGGTTTGTCTTGGTGGTCTTTTAGACGAACATCAAGGGGTCTTTTGGTTTCCCCAATGTAAGAGCTTCCACAGGAACATTCAACTCGGTAAACGCATCCCTTAGGCTTTTGGTTGTTGGAGGGATTCAATTTTCCATTGGCTTTGAGTAAGTCTTTAAGTGTTGTATTACCCGAAAACACTGTTTCAATACCAACCGACTTCTTTAGGATCTTCTTAATTTGGTATGATGCCTTTCCAATGAATGGTATAACTATGCGGTTTGGGGGTCTGTTTGTGTCAGATTGTTGGTTGGTGGGTTTTGCCATCAGTGTTGATCGAATGGCTTCATGAACAAAAGTAGAAGGATAGTTGTTGTGCATACAAAATACATTCTTGATGTGTTGTAGCTCTTGTTGAAAGTATTCTGGATCACAAATCCTTTTTGCTCTTCTGACCAGTGTTGTGATGGCTGCCCTTTTGACATGTTGAGGTGTGTTAGACTGGAAGTTTACATACTGATCTGTATGTGTAGGTTTCCTATAAACACACGTCTTCAGCTGACCTCCTATCCGCATAATTCTCACATCCAAAAAGGGTATTGAGTGTGGTATCTAATGGAGTATCTAATTCTGATATCTTTTCTCTGATGATACTCAACACATCCTTACATGGAACATTGGTGAATAGGTCGACGACATCATATGAGTACATCTTATCGTCTTGTTTAAAACTGAGATCAAGCCGCCACCCACGTCCACCATATGCCAGAGCAACAATTAAGATTCACAAAAACCCTATCAAGGCTCGGCTACTCATATGCTCTCGGGATTCTGTATTCTACAACATCGCCCAACACCTTAGCAGAATCTTGGCACCACTAGGGAAAACCTCTAACTCCTTCATCAAAGACTCAGATGAATTTGTTACCAAATTGAAGGAACTGCAGAACATCGGGAAGATGTACTCATATGATGTCGTCGACCTATTCACCAATGTTCCATGTAAGGATGTGTTGAGTATCATCAGAGAAAAGATATCAGAATTAGATACTCCATTAGATACCACACTAACTACAGACAGCATTGTCGACCTAATTCAGATGTGTATGTCATCTACCTACTTCACTTGGGGAGATGAGATCTACGAACAAATCCACGGTCTACCAATGGGAAGCCCCTTGTCACCGTTGATCACTGAAATCTACATGACAGCCTTTGAAGAAAAGACCATGGAAACATCACCAATCTCGCCAATCTGCTGGTTCCGGAAAGTTGATGACACCTTTGTTATGCTTGGAGAAAATGATGAGCCAACTGCTCTACTTCAACACCTAAATGCTCAGCATCGAAGGATAAAATTTACTATGGAAAAAGAAGAAAATGACTCAATACCCTTTTTGGATGTGAGAATTATGCGGATAGGAGGTCAGCTGAAGACGTGTGTTTATAGGAAACCTACACATACAGATCAGTATGTAAACTTCCAGTCTAACACACCTCAACATGTCAAAAGGGCAGCCATCACAACACTGGTCAGAAGAGCAAAAAGGATTTGTGATCCAGAATACTTTCAACAAGAGCTACAACACATCAAGAATGTATTTTGTATGCACAACAACTATCCTTCTACTTTTGTTCATGAAGCCATTCGATCAACACTGATGGCAAAACCCACCAACCAACAATCTGACACAAACAGACCCCCAAACCGCATAGTTATACCATTCATTGGAAAGGCATCATACCAAATTAAGAAGATCCTAAAGAAGTCGGTTGGTATTGAAACAGTGTTTTCGGGTAATACAACACTTAAAAACTTACTCAAAGCCAATGGAAAATTGAATCCCTCCAACAACCAAAAGCCTAAGGGATGCGTTTACCGAGTTGAATGTTCCTGTGGAAGCTCTTACATTGGGGAAACCAAAAGACCCCTTGATGTTCGTCTAAAAGACCACCAAGACAAACCTGGTAATGAAGGAACATCAGCGGTAGCTGAACATCTTGCTATGGGGAGAAAAACGGGACATAAAGTAAACTTTGAAAATACCAACATACTGACATTAAATAAGCATATTGATAAAACCAGGAGACTTCATGAAGCCATCAACATCAGAAGATACCAGCCAGACCTAAACAGAGATGAAGGTGTCAGAATTTCACATGCATATGACAAACTTATCTGACTGAATTATTAATTTGCATAAATTTATTCATATTTGGTAAATAAAGCACTTCACTTCCCAATCACTAGTTAGTTTTATATGATATTATTCACTATTAATAAAACAATTATTTACTTAATCTTCAATTAACCCCCTTAATTGAATCAGAATTGTATGTTATTTTAAGTATCAGTTTCCTTTTTATCATACCTTTAAACATAAATGTATTTGCAATAATAAAACATTTTATCTCTTGTGTTATTTTAATTATAACCCCTCTTAATTGAATCAGAATTGTATTTTATTTTAAGAATTTTCCTTTTTATCTTACCTTTTAACATTAATGTAGTTGCAATAATAAAATATTTTATCTCTTGTGTTATTTTAATAATAAGTACAATTGTATATATATCGTTGCCTATCATGTCTTGTCATTCTGTGCCTGAGGACGGCGGGGGAAACACGCCGAAACGTAGCATAAACTTTAACCAGTGATTGTTGTTCCATAAAGCTGTGCATATATATCGTACTCACAATTGCTAAATGCCATTTAAAGACTTTATGTATCATATTGTTATGAATATTGGAGGTATTGAGCATTATGATGTACTATTTTAACTTTATCCAGGTGATCTGTCTTAATCTCGTCTCTAAATTAACAAAGCTTTTTAGTATCTGAGTTGCAGTTAAATATAAAATTTTATATGTTTAGTAAAGAAGATATATAAGAGAATGTTGTGACAACACGTATATTGTCTCTAGAAAAGGTTGTTTTGAATAATGAATGCACTTCTGAAAAACCCCAATACAATTTGAATTTGTGAGAATAATCTAAAAATGAAATTTGTTTTAGGTAATATCAAAAACCCTTGTATATGTAAAAGATTTAAACACAGAAAAAAAATCTTACCTAAAACAGTTATCTTGTTAAACGGTTTTAAAAAAGCATAAATTTTTTGAAAAAATATGTAAGCGGATTTACGAAGTCTGTCAAAATATAAAAATACGTAATTTTGAATTTAAATACCTACATAAAATAGCCTACACAAATATTAAATTATTTAAAATTGGATTTAAAAATAACACTATGTGCGATTTCTGTTTTTCTAACTTGGAAACTGTACAACATCTTTTCATATGCACAGAATCTCAAGTAATTTGGAATCATTTTAATAATATTCTGGAAAAGAACTCAATAAATATAGATTTAAAAACAATAACCAAACATTTAGGCTATTATGAAGAGGCAAAGATACCATTATCACTATGGCATTTCATAAACCATTGTATTATTTAAACAAAATATTATATTTTTAAGACAAAATTTTCTGAAAAATCTTTAGATCTTAATGAGTATCAACTCTATCTACTCAAAAATGCAAACATTGAAAACCGATATTCAGAAAACAATTCCTTTTTTAAGGAAAAATGGAAATATCTATATAACGTAATATAGACATTTAAAGTTTATTATCATCATAAATATTATAACCTCTTACATTGACTGATATCCTATCCTTAACCACCTGCATATTGTTATCTTTTCGTGTATCCTTAATTTATTCCTTAAACCAATGTTTCAATTGACAAAAAAAAAAAATATAATTGTGAATTGTGAAAAAACATCATAAGAATAACCTTTGTATGTAAAAATTATATATAAAAAAAAAAAAATGAAAGGTACAAAACAGGCCAGGATTATCTCATCTAATTATCAGATTTTAACATTTTTTAGCAAAATTTACGAGAGCACATGTAAACATGTCTTCCCTGTGGCGGTATTGCCAGATTATTGTAAGTAAGTAAACACGGTTATAGAGAAGATGAGTGTACTGTAGGTATGTAAACTAGGTTAAAGAGAAGATGATTATACAGTAAGTAGATCAGGTTTTATAGAAGATGATTGTACAGAAGATAAGTAAATCAGGTTATAGAGAAAAAGATAAGTAAACCCAGTTTTATAGAAGGTGATTGAAACGTAGAATTGATAAACCGGTTTGTACAATAATATTACTAGTATATCAAAATTCAAGGGAATTGTATATTTAAATATCAGAATGTCCTGCTGGTTTCTATGGTGCTGGTTGTCAGAAGAATTGTAATAATAGAAAATGTCTGAAGAATTCAGCGTGTGATCATGTGACAGGAGAATGTATTGGTGGATGTTCTGTGGGATATAGTCCAATAGACTGTAGTAAAGGTATGCTATATACATATATATATATACATGCTTATATAGACATCTTGTTAATGCATCTTGTTTTTTTGACTGAAATATTTTTGGTATATATTGCTTCTTGATGTATCGAAGATCAGATTCAAGACTGGCCGAACTTCTGTATCTATTCCTGCCTCTGATAGCTATCTGGACAGTTGTCTGCTGGTGTAGACAGGGAATTTAGTCCCTGTTGAATGCGGATTTTGCGCTTTTCTTAAGACGTGGGTTTACTATCATGTAACAATGACCAACAATACCCTATCACATATATAGTTTAAGCCTTTGCAGATGTTCTGACAGTGGTTTTTATATGAACAAACAGGGTTTTCATTTAATTAATTTCCCTTTTATATGAGAGCGAAGCTCTCTCTTATGGTAACATGTATACATGAATATGCATCAGAAGAACTTTGCACCACTGGTAGTAAAAAAAAAAAAAAAAAAGATGGCCGCCATGGGGGCTGCCATGTTTGTTTACAGCTAGGTCGCAGTCAATCAAGGTAGTCTCGAAGTGAATATTCTGGAATTCTTAAAATAAATTACATTTCTTTCACAAACACTAAAATAGATGTTTTGTACCCTATTTAAAAACCTTATGTTTAATCTTAATTTTTCCTGAATGTTCTATGCGGGATTTCCATAAACAAGTTTATCTCAATAAGAGTTGTCTTGCCGTCGAAATTATGTTGACAGGGCTATTTCTGACGTCACATGCTATTTATGACGTCGAAATTTATCAATGAATGACTTTATTTTGCGTATTCATTGTCATTATTATCAACAGCCCTAGTCTGCGCTCTCATTCAAGGCCATGCCTTATTCATATTATTTAAATATTACAACAACTAATTAATTTACTAGTATCAATATGATGTATTTTCTTATTTAAATTCTAGTTCTTATAGAAATGTTCAAAACATAAATTGACATACTCGTTGTTGAAAAAGTGAAATGACACAAATTCAAAACCGGTACCAATATTATGTCAATAATTATATATAATATTATGGAAAGTTTATTATATTTCATTTTTATTTGTACCAGAATGTACTAGTGGTTTCTATGGTGCTGGTTGTCAGAAGAATTGTAATAATAGAAAATGTCTGAAGAATTCAAGGTGTGATCATGTAACAGGAGAATGTATTGGTGGATGTTCTGTGGGATATAGTCCAATAGACTGTAGTAAAGGTATGCCATTGACGTAGACATCTTGTTAATGGACATGGGGACAATTCGCATATTCTTTTGACTGAAACCTATTCCAGCCTCTGATCTGAATAGTTGTCTGCTGGTGTCGACTGAAAAATTAGACCCTGTTGAATGAGGACTTTCTGAAGACGTGGGTAGCTCTTCGCATGACCAACAATACACTATCACGTCTTAAAGTTTGAGCCTGTTCTGACAGTGGTTTTTATATGAACAAACAGGGTTTGCATTTAATAAATTTTCCTTTTATATTTAAATATCAGAATGTCCTGATGGTTTCTATGGTGTTGGTTGTCAGAAGAATTGTAATAATAGAAATGTCTGAAGAATTCAAAGTGTTATCATGTAACAGGAGAATGTATAAGTGGATGTTCTGTGAGTTATAATCGGATAGTTTTAGATTGTACTCAAGGTAGTCAACTAATTAATTTACTAGTATCAATATGATGTATTTTCTCATTTAAATTCTAATTCTTATAGAAATGTTCAAAACATTTATTCACATATTTTGTTGTTGAAGTAAAATGAAACATGTAAATTAAATTGATAAACCGGTACACAGTTTATTTTATGTTAAATATCAGATTCTATGGTGCTGGTTGTCAGAAGAATTGTAATAATAGAAAATGTGTGAAGAATGTATTGGTGGATGTTCTGTGGGATATAGTCCAACAGTTTTAGATTGTACTCATCAAGGTAGTCATTAGTTTATCCTTGCTTGAAATGATCTGATATTGGCAAAGCTAATTTGTCGATCGGATTTAGGGTAATCCAAGACCTGTTGACTGACAGTTGGTGAGTCAAAACAGCTTCTTTCAATAGATTGAATTTCTGAAGGCAAAACAATAGTTCATTGCAGAATAAAACCGTTGATCAGATTAGTACGTTACTTTTAATGATACGATGCAAGTCAAATCTTAATTTGTCCTTTATATGTGTGAAGAGGAATCAGAAAGTTTCTTCAATATACATACACTCTTAAGGATTTTTTGAACGTTCTGTTTTTCTGGTTTGTATTTTAGAATGTGAGACTGGTTTGTATGGAGCAGGTTGTAGTAAAAAATGCTCCGATAGAAAATGTTATGATAATTCAAAATGTGACAGTAAAACAGGAGAATGTATTGGTGGATGTCAACCAGGTTTTCAGTTCATTGATTGTACACGAGGTATAGAAGACGAAAACAAAAATCGACAGAAGGAAATCAAATTATACTAGTTTTTACAAATTCAACATTTTTTATAATTAATTGCTTTCTGTTTCTTAATCTAGAATGTGATGAAGGATTTTATGGATATGATTGTTTATCAAATTGTTCAGCAAGATTTTGTCAATCACAAGACCAGTGTAATAATATAGATGGAGCATGTGATTGTCTAGATGGATTTCAGGGAACTGACTGTACTGTTATAAAAGAAGCTTCTAAAGATGTCGATAAAGATACAGGTTAGTGGTATGGTTAATTCACAACATTGAGATGATTATCCTAATGGCTTAAAACTACAAATTACAAAATAATTACATTTCAAATTACATCATTTATCCATTTATTTATTTGTTACAATGGGGGGTCCGATTCCCTTTTTTCTAAATATAAATCAACTTCCATGGAATTGTGCATCTTAGTTTATTTGGTTTATGGTTGGTGTGTTATATTTCAGGATACAATGATAAAGATACAATAATTATCTTAGCAGTGGGTTATTACTATCATGGCGATTGTTTTGATCATCTTTGGAGTCTATATTGGTATCATTAAATACAGACAATAAAAAAGGTACAATTTTCAATCACGTGTTAATATTATTGAAGGTGTTTCACAGTTTTTGATAATAAACATTTTGCACGCTGGCTTATTTTTTTTTCATAAATTTCCAAACGTAGCATTCCATGTGTTTTGGTGTGTCATAATTGCGTTTTTAAAAGACGTTTCAGCGACTTAAGTATTGCATACACAATATTTGTTGCGTAAAAGGAAATTTTAATTGAAACATTTGTCATTGAACCTTTAACAAATGCCAAATGTGCATTATATTGTACTTAAAACCCTTATAACTTTTTTGATAATTGTTAATTGTTTTTCAGATTCAAGCCATTCTCAGAGCAAGTGAGTATATAATAAATGTCCTCAATGAACCAATGTTATATTTTTGTTATCTATATTGATCTCCAATTACACATAAATCATTATTTTTCGTTAAGGAAAAGGCGTTTAATAATGTAGAACACCCTATTTGCTACATTTTTTTCAATTGTAACATTTTATTTCATTTATAGTGTTTATGAAAGTACAGGACCAACAACAGCTCATATTTATGATGATTTAGGTTTGTATCTCTCAAAATATTCAATAAGTCAATATGTTATTTCTGTCCGAATAGCCGCCATATCAGCTATATCGGGAAACTAACGTTAACATGTCATATACCAACCAGTTGCACAAATCTAGATCAGAATAAAGGGACACTGGCTTAAAGTTCTCCAAACAATACATTATAATGTCTTTTGCAACAAAACTAGATTTCAAAAGATTACTATAGATGGGATTCACAAGACTTTACAACAAGTCAATATTACACCAGATCACATCTCTATCACCATTCCATAGTATTATAAAACTTTAATCTTGTAGGCTATATTACATTATGTTTTAAAAGAATGTACGATGTCAAGATTAAGGGATGTAACTCTAATTGTCAATTTCAGACTTTCAATTGTAGAGTCGGATGTTTGCAGCGTCTTTTAATTTTTATACGCCCACTTGAAAATGTGGACGTATATTGCCATCACCCCTGTCCGTCCGTCGGTCCGTCGGTCTGTCGGTCCGTCCGTCTGTCCGTCCGTCCGTCCGCCCGTCAACAATTACTTGTGTACGCGATACAGGCCAGAGTTCTTATCCGATTTGAATGAAACTTGGTATGTGCATTCATCTTGATAATATCTCGGACAAGTTCGAAAATGGCACGATTCCATATGTTGGTTTATGAGTTATTGCACTTGAGTGAATGAAAAAACGTTCAAATTTACTTGTGTACGCAATAGAAGTTGTAGTTTTCATCCGATTTGAATGAAACTTGGCATGTGTATTCATCTTGATAATATCTCGGACAAGTTCGAAAATGGCACGATTCCAGATGTCGATTTATGAGTTATGGCCCTTGATTAAATGAAAAAACGTTAAAATGTACTTGTGTATGCAATAGAAGCTATAGTTTTCATCCGATATGAATGAAACTTGGTATGTGTATTCATCTTGATAATATCTCGCCAGATGTCTGTTTATGAGCTATGGCCCTTGATTAAATGAATAAATGTTAAAATTTACTTGTGTACGTAATAGAAGCTGTAGTTTTTTTCCGATTGGAATGAAACTTGGTATGTGTATTTATCTTAATAACATCTCGTACAAGTTAAAAAATGGTGCGATTCCAGATGTCGGTTTATGAGTTATTCCCCTTGATTAAATGAAAAAACATGGAATATTCTGTTTGCTGAAGTGGGCGTATGTTATTTTATTATTTTATCTTATATAGATAGTGACCTTCTACTTGTGTACTCAAATATACATTGACAGTTTTCTGTTGCAGAATGATAGTATATCTTTAAAATTCGTAAAAATATGTTGGTTTTACTCTTCGAAACACGTACAATATCATTCAATACATAAAGAGGGAAATATTTTGTACTGAACAATTCGTGGACATTCGTCCTATTTTCACGGCAAAACTTTCTGCATAGAGCCGCTTAAACAATTGCAAAAAACATACGATATTACTATTCATATACCTGATACAAAATCCTTATCTCAATGAAGGAATTATATTACTTCCATATTTTGCAGACTCTAGAAATCCTGAAAACTCAACAAGTCAAGCCTCACCTGTCTATTATAACTCCACTTCAGGAGTTTCAATAGACGAATCTAAAAAACAACAAACCAATTGAAGCAACTGTAGATAGATATTAAGAACAATATATTACTGTCTTCGTGCGAGTATTATATATATATTCAGAACAGAAACATTTACATTGGTATTAAGTGGCAATGTGTGCCCTTTACTTTATAAGTTTTTTATGCTTATGATTATCATAGTTAGCACTATAAACTAAAGGCTTTATAGTTACGAAATGACGATTTACTTACAGTTGTAATTTTGTGTGCACTAATTTTATCAGTAGAAATAAGCATCGTTTCGATTAAAAGGGTTTAAAAAAGTCCTAAAACAAGATTGACTTACCTTATTTGACACAGTGACTTTAATGGAAAGTTAAAATAAATTCATATATTGTTAAATATATTTTTTTACCTTCATTTCTATTTTATATGTTATTTGACTTTGTTGCTTATATAATATTTACCTTCAATATCATTATAATAGTGATATTGAGAATTTGGTAGTTGTATTTAAACAGTTGTACATATTAAAATTATATTCATGTACTTAAAAAATGCATGCAATATTTTAAAATATAATATCAAAGTTTTTTTAAATTCGGCATCTCCGAGAGCATAGGAATTCGCGTGGAATAAAATCTCTGTTTTGATAAAAAAAAAAAAAAACGACTATAAGTTATGATTTAATATTATTAAAGGAATGTAGGATAAAACAAAAATATGATATATGTCTAGAAAACTATGAAACATAACCCTTTTCTCGATGGAATGGTATATGAGGTGGAAGTGTTATATTTATCTATGACAAACTTTCAGTGGCATGTTGTGTTGAGGAAACATTATGACATCATAGTAGTAAATCAAATTCCTGTTGATTTTATTTTTGTATGTGCATGTAATGTTCCTACAAAATATAGTTTCTTTTACACTAGACTGTGTTAGATAATTTTCTAATTAATTTGGAAGACAATTAATAAATAGCTTGTAGATTACGTATCATGAATGGTAGTATAAGTTCATACACAGGGTAAAAAAAATTTTAATATTTCTATAAACATGCTTTTGATCAATCAATTTGGATACAATATTTCAAAAAATGATAATTGACAACCTCGGGTTCTAAATGAATAAGATCAGTTTAATTCATGGCCTTAATTGATCTATAGCAAGCTTTACGGTATGTTTTCTGGTTTTATCAAATTTTGACCAAATTTATACACTTTGTATATAAAAAAATAAATGTTTTATTATATTATGTAACTTTCTCAGTCACGTCTCAATAAAAATGAATTATCTGTTTTATTCAGTGATCTCGCTCTGAATTGTTTAGTTAGATATTGAATTACCTCTATATGTGATATATAATATCAAACTATTTTGTTATGTTTTTTATAATATATAATTGTTTTGTTAAAATTGCCAAAAAACAAAACAATTACAGTCTCTATATGAGGAAAGAAACCAACACTTTTGGACATAGTGCTCATTCTTCCTTTGAATATAACCCCTTTTTCATTACAAAAATATTCCGTTCTCAGAACCGTTCTGAGAACGGTACTGATGAATTTTGTGTAATGTAAACGGTCGAAAGTGTCGAGAACCGTTCCAATTCTGGCCCACCTCGGGGAGGTGGTCTCGGAACGGTTCTGAGAACGGACTCGATAAATTTGTGTAATGTAAACGTCGAAGGTCTGAGTCCGCTTCACTGCGCATGCGTCAAAGACGATTTGACCGTTCCCCGCGGAATTGCGTCATCATTCCAAATATTCTAAAATAGCTGCCCGACAGAATGTAAACAAATGCCATGACAATATAATTTCTCCTTGTTTAGTAACGCCGCATTTGTTGCTTAGCACTTCTTTCAAATAAAAGTCCATGGGTAATTTGAGCTCGATCATACTCAAACTTTTTCTTTCTTTCCTGCTGCGTACATGAAAATACTATTATATTGGAATTTTAGATATATTCACACGTCTGAAGAAACCATGTTGTTGGGAATTTGCCAATTCCATCAAAATATCTGTCCCCCACCATCACTGTGGACTGTACAAAAATTGGCCATTTTTCAAAACATTATAGGCACCATATTTATCTCAAAATCTCACATTCCAATGAATAAAGAGTACCAACAGTTTGATTAAAAAATTCGCTTTTTATCATAAAATTAGAATTCATAATAAGATTCTTTACTTTGTACACAGCCACTGGCCGGTCATCAAAATTGGCCAGACAAATAGGGACGAAGCCCTAACTCAAATTGAGCAGCGCCACTTGTTGTCATAATGATATCGTTCTCATGAAATGCGAGAAATATTTTTCAACATTTGTTCGGTAAGCTTCATTCGGCGTTATGAAGTGGGCATTATTAGTTCGGCTTGATCGTTAATTTGTTCAGTAATATTCTTTATTCGAATGATAAATTTTTAACAACAAATTATGAATTTAGCGAACAAATGTCAAATTAAGTGTACAAATGTTGATTTTACTGTACTAATGTTTGGCACTGAATTATTCATTAAGAATGATTAATTTTGGCAGGGATTGTCTTCCATACAAAAACAAACAACCGTTGTTAATGTTATTGAAAAACTTAAGCTCAACATAACATAATCGTAGGTAAAATAGAAAAAAAATATTTATATCTTCAGGACAGGCAACATATATACATTAAATAAAACTTAATTTAGCTATATTACAATCTATTTTCTATCTTCGTTTTCCTTCGGAATATCAACACATACCATCAAAATAAGTTAACATCGCCTAAGGTATGAACCTTTCGAAAGCCTTTTTCACTTAATTTATGGCTAAAATATTTCTTTTAGAATAATTTTATTGATATTATCATTGATAATTGGATTTCGTTTACTTCATATTTTAGGACAACCCGACCTGTTTTACAAGAAAAATCGTATTTTCGACCACTAACTCTTGATACTCTTATATCTAAATATCAATATTAGGCTTTCTTAAGATAATTTCCCTAAGCATCACTTTGGTCAAAATAGTCAGCAATAAGCGCCACTAATCGATTCATTTTGTTGGATGTTAGGGGAGATTGTAAGCATTGGGGTTTCCAGGAATAATAGAAATAATTGGGCGGGGGGGGGGGTGCAAGTAGAGGCCAAAGAATTGTCAAGGGGGGGCACTTGGTCGGCACTAACATTAGTGACTTTTAGCCTATCTACCATTGGATGTAGATTCATCCACCCCTTTTTTCATTTTCTGTAAGAACTTACATCGTGGTGAAATAGGACATGACAAGGCATAACATTTTTTGGAAGAGTGTTCAATTAGAAATTTTAAGGATCCCGTATATTGGTCTTACATATCAAAGATTCATATTGGCTTCTGATTGTCAGTAACAGAAAGAGAGGCAAAGTTTTTTTTCACTTATATGTTTTTTTTCTCACAAAATACATGCCCGCGCGCCATTTTGGCCTTTGCAATGCGACACAAGTAGCGCGCGCTGCAAGTCGAGAAGGCCTGATCTATATCTAAACTACCGGACAAAAGAATGTTCTAACCGACTTCACTTCAACAAAATAACCAAGACAAAGGGTTGTTGGAAATTTATTACGATTAAATTATAAACAGCAATCATTTTCCTGGATTTAAAAAATGAAAAAGCATTTTAATGTCGATATTCCATGCTTCGCAATACCCAAAGGAAGAGTCAAAGGGTCAAAATAAACAAGGAGTTTTATTGGTTGGTTAGTTGGATCATGTTTGAAACCGTACAATCGTGACACAATTTAATATATAGAAGAAATAGACACCAAGGAAGACTTTTGCTCCATATCTTGATACTAGTATTCACCCATGCATAAATCAAGGAAGCAACAGTCATTCTGTGTAATTCGATAGTCAGAGATTATTGAGGTGTAATAAACATCCTCATTGGTAATAATCAAATTGTTGAAGGTATTCTATATGTTCCCATAATATTATAATATAAGACTATTTTACTTCCCCTTTCTATTCATTTGAACATGGCCTCCCTAATATTAGGTGGTATATTTCTAGGACTTATAATATATATACAGGGTAAGTTACTGTTTCTCTGTAGGTTAATACACTAGTTATCAAAAATAAACTACTTTTATAGCATCTTTAAAAATATCTATTTTATCGAATTACAGATTCAATCGAATTCAATCACATTGTTTAAAGTATGTATGTTCTGACTTATCATTAAGATATACTGCACCTATTTTTGTAAACTATTAAGATTGATTCGCAAAACGAAGGTATCAAACTACATGTAAAACTTTGTCAATATAGGACGACCAAGCATTTTTCTGTGGGTCAAATTTGGGAAGGGCCCATAGCTACAGGGGTGCAAGGAGGGGTGGGCACAATGTCTCCTTGAAAATATGGATTGACACTCTTAAAAATATAAGGAAAAACTTTAAGTGTTATAATTGCAAATTAAAACCATACTCCATTGCACATATAACCTGCGTTTTTGGACGAATAATATTGAAATCCATGTTTCGTATTACATGTAGTTGCTTGTTGAAATAATAAACTTAATGAAGCTAAAGCTAAATTATGCTCACTCCAACAGCCATTGGTTTACTAGCAGTAGAAAAGAATACAGATAGTTCATAAATAAAACTTAAAAATATTATTTTCATTTCATGCTTGGTTTCATTTCGTAAATTGTGGCCTTCATTATATGTACACTATATTTTTATTGTACATAAAAAAACGTTTAGGCTGATTTCATTATTTATATAGAATTTCGTTATCAAATAGGCATAATAAATGTGTTGTCAAAATACAATATTTATAGATATCGACATATATTTCTATACCCCGTCTTGAAATGTTCATTCAATTATATCAGTGTTAATGGAAGTCGACTGTGGCCATATCTACTTTTGACTTCTCGCTCACGAGACAGCGAGTAAACTCGATTTCTCACGCATGAAATGTTTATGTTGTTCTTTCAATCAACTATCATATTGGTACACAAACATAAAGCAACGACCAGTTATGTCAGAAGATTACAGAATAGCGGTGAGAATAATCGGTTAGAAGACTATAGACATCTCAATATACCTCTCTTATTATAGTAATTGTGCTTGATAAAGATTTCTGTATGTGAATCGAAACGTTAAATGAACGAGTAGTATATCCACAATAGTGTTGTTATTTTAATGTTTTATCTACTTCTTTATGTCATTTAAAGATTACATCACTGTACCTTCACATAAGAGTTGACGTAATTGAACCACTGTTAAGTCCCATGGCTATTGTTTTCGTTAATTTTTAGTTTTTCATTATATTGTTTCTTGCATCTTCGAATGAGTCCAATGTATTCATTTCTAATTTTCAAATCTAAATATGTGCCAATCATTTTCAGAATTCGATCTGACAGCTTTCCGGTGAATTTTGTTCTTCGTTACTGCTCATGTGTCTGATAGTGATAGGGTATCACGGGGCCGAATCATTACAGACTTATTTGGTATATTTTCCCTGGCAATTCTCGTCAGTTCCAATGTGAAGGAGGTGGCCGAAGAGTTAATATCACACTCATCAACAAGAGAACCCCAGTCAGTACCCAGTATACCCCGTCTTAGTGCGACCATGTCAGCCTTATCATATTGCCATATTAACCGTTTGAAAGATGAAAGTTTCGCTCTCTTAAGGGATAACCGACGCTACAGAAATTAGCTAAGGCTCCAGATTCTGAAATGTATCTAGAACAATTGGTTAAGATTACATCTAATAATGATTTACTTCCGGACGCATCGTATCTAGTTGGTTCAGTTATAACTTGTTCTAGATCAAGGATATGCATAGTCTCATGAATATAAGAATTTGATTTTGATCAGAAATTGACATGAAAGTCGCCAAAAATAAACATATTTTCAATATTATCACACGAAGCTAAATAAATTGAATTGAAAAAAAAGTTACGTACATCTTTGTCAGGTTTTGGAGCGAGATAACAGGTGCCAAATAGAAATTTAATTTCATTAATTTCGGTTTCGATCCAGATGCCCTCTGTATTATCAGTTTCTAAGTCAAACCTACGCTTAAAGAAGAAAGAATGACGAATATAGAGAGCAATCCCACCACCTCGTCCGTCTCTGTCTTTCTTAATAGGTGAGTGAAATTCGGGTATAGATCGGATGGTGCATGTCTATCAAGCCATGTTTTAGTAAGTAATATAAGTCAAAATAGGAGGATAGTTCAGCTGTAATAAGATCAAGTTTGTTGTTATGTTTGTCATTATGGCAGAGACTCCTACGTTTAGATGTACAAGGGAAACATTAGTATCGGGTCCAGGGTTCGGTTCAACATCTCCTGAAAGTAATAGCATGAGATCAATCATACATGTATTTAGATCGATAATAAATGATATGTAGCAAATTGTAAACGTTACGGAATTAGAAAAATAATTTTGTGTATTTGTGGGAGTAGCACAATAAAAATAGATAAACATATATATTCGATCTTGCTGTCGGGGAGCCGTGGTGGCTCATTGGGTTGGACGCTTGCCCACTAACATGAAGGTCCCGGGTCCAATCCCGACAAAAGTCGAGATTAACCTTCGGATTTTTCAGCCCGGTTTCCCCTTGTCAGTGATGCATGTGGCCGAAGATTTTCGTGTCGAGGAAGTTGCACTTGCACTTGCAATGTTGACTTCAGTGTGTTTATCAGAAAGTTTCTCAATCTTTGACAACAACTCAGTAAATTGTGAGGAGGTGATGGAATTCTCGTTGGAAGAAGGATTAATGTCCATATGCGACTGTTGGACCAATCGGGCATAATGCACTGCATCACGAAATGTCGTTGGTTGTTCTTGGATAACGGCAGGTCGTAACTTGGGTGATAATCCTCGAATAAAAGATGATAATCGTTCTGCATCTGATTTTCCTAATCGCGAACACAGGTTCTCGATCGTTAATACATAGGTGTCCAGATCAGTATCCATATTGGCTTTTGCAAGTTTGGTTTCAAACAGCCATGTTGGTTGATTGTCAACAAAATTCAGCTTAAAACTGTCCAAAAGTCTAGATTTGGTTTGCTTTATGTCAACTGGTAACTCTTTAAACCAGTTTAGAGCAGATCCTTGTAAAAACATAAGCATGGCCGAAGAGATATCATCGTCTTTAATTTTCTTTACCTTTACAAAGGCGCAGAATTTATCCACCCACGTGGCTGCATCCTCGTGAGGAAGGCCATTATAAGTCTCCAGCTTGAAGCTCTCCATATTGATTAACAGTAAAGCAAAACAGATGAAAATCATCGAGTTTGGCATCTCCACCATATATGGCGTGTGTTACACGGGCTGTCGGGGTAATAGCGAGAGATACAAGTCTTCACCATATATAAATTTATTCTCGAAGAAGTTAAACACCGCCATTCTTGCTTGACTAGCCAAAACTAACAAAAACATAAAAAGGTCAAGGGCGAACTTGCCCAGGGAGGTAACACTAAATTATTTAGAAATAGCTACAGACTACAATATTGAATAGGACATACTACGCCACATCACGATAATCCGAGGCCCCGTGTGCTACAGGCTGTGCACGTTAAACATCCCTCGACAGTAATGGCAATCGAAAAAGAGCAGGCTAATGCCGCTATCCAGGCACAATTTCCCTCATAGCACACTGCATGGCGTTTCCCGTCTTCATTAGCCCATATCGCTAGTTTGGAAGCTGTGTGGGTTGAAATTATCGTCAATAAACAAAACTTTCTTATTGGTTCTTTCTATAGGGCACCAAATTCGCTAGTTGCATACTGGAAACTGGTTCGTGAGAGTTTCTCACAGGCCACAGCTGAATGCAAACCAGTTATCATCCTTGGTGACCTAAATGTCAACTTTCTTTCCACGAAAAGGTTCAGAAACTTTGTCACATCCGAAACTCGTAGAGTCAAGTTGGAATACCAAACGAAATTGGATGACAAAATAAACGACTGTAAATTCAACGACAAAAACTGGTAGAAGCTTGTCAAATCTTTTGCACTGAAACACAATGCTATTCCACAAGCCTTCCCCTCTCTGCTTACAAAAAACGGCATCATCGATGATAACCACGAAAAAGTCGAAGTACTCAACCAAAACTTCATATGTCAATCCAAACTACCGAACCCTAGCCAAACCCAACCAAAATTACAACCAAGTTCTATCGAAATCGAACAACCTATCTACACTCCAAGCGATGTCCATGATATACTGATCTCCTTGGATACTAACAAGGCCTGTGGAAGAGACCATATAAATAATTCCATCTTAAAACTGTGCTGTAAATTCCTATCCACCCCGTTGTCGTGTTTATTCAATTATCTCCAAAATTCTCAGTGTTTTCCACGCATTTGGAAACGGGCAGACGTAACCCCCATCACCCAGAAAGGCGATCAACATTCCTGCTCTAATTATAGACCAATATCCCTGTTGAGTTGCCTTGGAAAAGTGTTTGAAAAATGCATGTACAAATACCTCAAAAACTTCCTTGTTTCAAATAACTTAATTATACCCATGTAATCTGGTTTTAGGAGCGGAGATAGCTGCACTTATCAACTTGTCGATATCTACCATCAAATATGTAGCGAGCTTGATAAAGGCCTTGAAACTAAGGCCATCTTCTTTGATATTAGTAAGGCATTCGATCGTGTTTGGCACGAAGGCCTTTTGTGTAAACTTAAAGCCATTGGGATCACGGGAAACCTCTTACTTCTCATTAAGGATTACCTCTCAGATCGCAAACAACTAGTTCAAATTAAAGGCAAGTCTTCAAATGAAATTACAGTACCTAACGGAGTACCCCAAGGTTCAATATTAGGTCCATTACTTTCCCTCATCTATATAAACGACATAGCAGAAGATATAAACTTGCACCTTAAGTTGTTCGCCGATGACACCTCAATGTACATGATAATCCATGACCCGCCATCATGCCAAAGAGCTCTAGATCGTGACTTGCAGAAAATCGATCAATGGGCCAAAACATGGAATGTCGTTTTTTGTCCAGAAAAAACTAAAACCATAACCTTCAGCAAAAAGACCAATCCATCAAACTTTCCACTCTATTTTAATAGTGCATCAATCTTTGAATCTGAGGAACACAAACACAAATCCATCGACTGCCTAAGATCACTGAAATATCGGCTCTCAAGAAATTCTTTAAAAAAAATATATAAGTCATTTATCCTACAACTCTTTGACTTTAATGACGTCTTTTGGAACAATTGCTCACTTAGAGATGCTCAACGCCTCGAGAATCTCCAACTTGACGCATTACGAACCATTTCAGGCCTAACACGGGGCACATCTCACAAGATTCTATATGAAGAAACTGGTTTCTTACCCCTAAAAACCGACGCTATCGACATAAGCTAATCCTCTTCTATAAAATGATACACCACCTAGCACCGCCTTATCGAAATATATGAGTTCCTCGCTCAACTGGTGAAATTCATGCCCACGACACCCGTAACCCGACTGAACTACGACCACCTTTCTGCCAGCATACCCTTTTCCATGAATCTTTTCGTGATTGGAATAATCTTCCAGGGAACATCAAAGGAGCTACATCCATTAACTCATTTAAACAACAGCTAAAAATTAAAGATATTCGGATCCCTAGCCACTTTTATCATGGTGATCGAGCATCAGAAATAACTCACTGTAGAATTAGGAACAGTATGAGTGAACTCCACTCGCACATGTTTGCTCGACACCTTACTGATGATCCATCATGTCCATGTGGCCATTCTTTCGAAAATGCTGAGCACTTCTTTCTTTACTGTCCTCGTTACCACACTCAACGTTCCAAGACTCTTCATACTCTCCCAATTTATCTTCTAAATATCAAGTTACTTCTACATGGATCCCCGGATCTTAGTCCTGATGAGAACACGACTATAGTCAGCATTGTCCATGAATATATCAAACTAACACATCGTTTTAAAGCATAGTCGTTTTAGTTGATTCAAGACAGTTTTAATTACTTACTTTTGCCATTTCAGGGTGAAAACCGAACTTACCGTTCGTTCCATTTAGTCTTACCTGACCCATCGTTCGTCCTATTGAGGCTCACCTGATCTATTATTGTTCGTCCTATTGAGGCTTACCTGATCTATTATTGTTCGTCCTATTGAGGCTCACCTGATCTATTATTGTTCGTCCTATTGAGGCTCACCTGATCTATTATTGTTAGTCCTATTGAGGCTCACCTGACCTATTATTGTTAGTCCTATTGATGCTCACCTGATCTATTATTGTTAGTCCTATTGAGGCTTACCTGATCTATTATTGTTAGTCCTATTGAGACTCACCTGATCTATTATTTTTAGTCCTATTAAAGCTTACCTGATCTATTATTGTTCGTCCTATTGAGGCTCACCTGACCTATTATTGTTAGTCCTACTGAGGCTCACCTGATCTATTATTGTTAGTCCTATTGAGGCTCACCTGATCTATTATTGTTAGTCCTATTGAGGCTCACCTGATCTATTATTGTTAGTCCTATTGAGGCTCACCTGATCTATTATTGTTCGTCCTATTGAGGCTCACCTGATCTATTATTGTTAGTCCTATTGAGGCTCACCTGACCTATTATTGTTAGTCCTATTGATGCTCACCTGATCTTTTATTGTTAGTCCTATTGAGGCTTACCTGGTCTACTATTGTTCGTCCTATTGAGACTCACCTGATCTATTATTTTTAGTCCTATTAAAGCTTACCTGATCTATTATTGTTCGTCCTATTGAGGCTCACCTGATCTATTATTGTTAGTCCTACTGAGGCTCACCTGATCTATTATTGTTAGTCCTATTGAGGCTCACCTGATCTATTATTGTTAGTCCTATTGAGGCTCACCTGATCTATTATTGTTAGTCCTATTGAGGCTCACCTGACCTATTATTGTTAGTCCTATTGAGGCTCACCTGATCTATTATTGTTAGTCCTATTGAGGCTCACCTGATCTATTATTGTTAGTCCTATTGAGGCTCACCTGATCTATTATTGTTAGTCCTATTGAGGCTTACCTGATCTATTATTGTTCGTCCTATTGAGACTCACCTGATCTATTATTTTTAGTCCTATTGAAGCTTACCTGATCTATTATTGTTCGTCCTATTGAGGCTCACCTGAACTATTATTGTTCGTCCTACTGAGGCTCACCTGATCTATTATTGTTAGTACTATTGAGGCTCACCTGATCTATTATTGTTAGTCCTATTGAGGCTCACCTGATCTATTATTGTTAGTCCTATTGAGGCTCACCTGACCTATTATTGTTAGTCCTATTGAGGCTCACCTGATCTATTATTGTTCGTCCTATTGAGGCTTACCTGATCTATTATTGTTAGTCCTATTGAGGCTCACCTGATCTATTATTGTTAGTCCTATTGAGGCTCACCTGACCTATCAGTATTAGTCCTATTGAGGCTCACCTGATCTATTATTGTTAGTCCTATTGAGGCTTACCTGATCTATTATTGTTCGTCCTATTGAGGCTCACCTGATCTATTATTGTTAGTCCTATTGAGGCTTACCTGATCTATTATTGTTCGTCCTATTGAGGCTCACCTGATCTATTATTGTTAGTCCTATTGAGGCTCATCTGATCTATTATTGTTAGTCCGATTGAGGCTTACCTGATCTATAATTGTTAGTCTTATTGAGGCTCACGTGACCTATTATTGTTAGTCCTATTGAGGCTCGCCTGATCTATTATTGTTCGTCCTGTTGAGGCCTACCTGACCTATTATTGTTAGTCCTATTGAGGCTCACCTGACCTATTATTGTTAGTCCTATTGAGGCCCACCTGATCTATTATTGTTAGTCCTATTGAAGCTTACCTGATCTATTATTGTTCGTCCTATTGAGGCTTACCGGATCTATTATTGTTAGTCCTATTGAAGTTTACCTGATCTATTATTGTTCGTCCTATTGAGGCTCACCTTATCTATTATTGTTAGTCCTATTGAGGCTCACCTGATCTATTATTGTTCGTCCTATTGAGGCTCACCTGATCTATTATTGTTAGTCCTATTGAGGCTTACCTGATCTATTATTGTTCGTCCTATTGAGGCTCACCTGATCTATTATTGTTCGTCCTATTGAGGCTCACCTGATCTATTATTGTTCGTCCTATTGAGGCTCACCTGATCTATTATTGTTCGTCCTATTGAGGCTCACCTGATCTATTATTGTTAGTCCTATTGAGGCTCACCTGATCTATTATTGTTAGTCCTATTAAGGCTCACCTGATCTACTATTGTTCGTCCTATTGAGGCTCACCTGATCTATTATTGTTAGTCCTATTAAGGCTCACCTGATCTACTATTGTTCGTCCTATTGAGGCTTACCTGATCTATTACTGTTCGTCCTATTGAGGCTCACCTGATCTATTATTGTTCGTCCTATTGAGGCTTACCTGATCTATTATTGTTCGTCCTATTGAGGCTTACCTGATCTATTTTGTTGTTCTTTTGGGGGCTACCTAATCTATCGTTCGTCCTATTAAAGGTTACCTGATACAAATCGTCCGTCCAACTGAGGCTTTCCTGATCTGATCTAGCATTCTTATCTCGTCTCTATTGTTCGTTTGATATCGACTGTCGTATTGTTGAGGCTTACCTGATCTATTATTTGTTCTTTTGAGGGCTACCTAATCTATCGTTCGTTCTATTGAAGGTTACCTGATACAAATCGTCCGTCCAACTGAGGCTTTCCCGATCTGATCTAGCATTCTTATCTCGTCTCTATTGTTCATTTGATATCAACTGTCGTATTTTTTTTTTCATACATCCGCTTACCTGGTAAAATATTTCCGCCAATTACCTTCAGCCTATCAATAATGATATTCCAGTCCTTATTTTGACCCCGATCGACCTGGGTCGCTGTGGGGCCATGATGACTGTCGAGACCTCGATGAGCAAAACCTTCCCACCAATATACAACCGTACCACCTTTAAATGAACCTTTAGACCTCCCGAGAACATTATTTTGGTAAAATTCCGTCATCTGCAGATTTATACTTTAACAAAACAGGACTGCACAACACTTACACATAATTTCAAAGACATTGTATATAAGATTGTATTTATGTATTGTAATTGTATTACCGGTAATGGCGCACGAATGCAACTTACAATTTACACTTTACATTAAGCATTTTGCATTAGACACTTTGCATAATACATTCTGCATTAGTCACTTTGCATTACGCACTTTGCATTATCGAGCCTTGCAGAATAGACTTCTTCATAATAGAACATATACCTTATATGGAATGATGACGTATTCATTTGCATACGTACCAAAACGGCGGAAATGTACGGAATCTTATAAACATGCGTGAGAAATAAATTCTCCCTGACGGTCAAGGTTGGTAAAAAGGGACGTTACGGCACTTCTTCACTTTTGTACTTCTTTATTTCTATTTCTATATATGTATTTTCTATTATATCGCGTAGTCTCACTTAATTATGAGTCGTAATTTCAACTTTTAAATGCGGATAATTACGTATATACATGTATTTGAAGGCTCAAATCTTTACAGTGAGCTGTGAACGCTATTAATGATAAGCTCAACTTCTTTCAATGGCATTTAGTAACTGGGTAATAATTAACTCAACACAATTATATGGATAACAATTACTTTAATAAATAACTTGCGACGTTTCGACGAAGGTACTTCCGTCTTTATCAAGCAATGATATCATTGATAAAGACGGAAGTACCTTCGTCGAAACGTCGCAAGTTATTTATTAAAGTAATTGTTATCCATATAATTGTGTTGAGTTAATGATAAGCTCAGCTAAAAAAAAACTTTAGACTATCGTTCGATTGGTCGAAACAAATGCCGCCCTTGTCCTTTTAAGCCCCAGTCACACATGCCTAGAGTAGCTCCGGACAAAATACCCCGGTATAACCTGGACAACCCCCAATAGTTTTGGATGAAATTTCAAGCAAAAATGTTTAACAGTACTCCGGGCCTTTAGTAAGGGCTTTACGCCTCAATCCCACATTCCCGGACTGAGGCCCCGGAATACTCCTGGACTCTTATCCGTGGATACTCCTTTAGTGCGATCCGGGCCCAAGATTTATTTGATATGACAAATACTTTCGTGTGTTATGGCGTTAAGCTGGGGTTACTCCGTTTTTCAGATCTTCTCTGGGCCTATGTCCGGTCTACTCCAAGCCATTGCCGGTATAGTCACTGGTCACTTTAGGGCTACTCCTGCTCTGCACCAACACGGTTCAGGTGTAATCCGAACCTGTCCCGATCTGTTCATCCGGGTCTACGCCTTTGCTTTTCCGGGTATATGTGCAGAACTATTTTTGACATTTTTCTTGAAATTTCACCCGAAAATACGGCGGTCGTCCGGGATATAACAGGGTATTTTGTCCGGGCTGAAGTCCAGCATGTGGAACTGGGATTTAAAGACTATCACTTAAACCAGCTCTATGGTGGTCCGGTGTTCGGTCCGTGATACTGGATACATTAGAAATAGTGAATCATTACCAATAATCTTCACTTCCAGTAGCGGAAGTTGGGGCTCTATATGGCGTATATACACGATATGGTTGCCGATATGGACGTTGTGCATGGTGGCCTTGGCCGTTGCTGGATCAATGGGGTGACTCATTAGGCTTGTGGGTCATTGTCAGTGCCTGTAGGCGTCACGTCATGGAAAAATCAAATAATTCTTATCGTTCCGGAAGTGGTAGGCTACTGAAGTAGTTGCTCTATGGCGCATATGGACGATATGGTGGCCGAAGCCGTTGCTGGGCAGTGAGGGTCATTGGGGTGACTCATTAGACTTGTGAGTCATTGTCAATGTCTGTAGGTCACATCATGGAAAAATCAAATAATTCTTTACGCCACTTCCAATAGTGGTATGATACTGAAGTACGTGCTCTATGGCGTATATAGACGGTATGGTGGCATATTTAAAGGCCCGACACTTGACAGTGTGGGTCATCCGGGTGACTAATATGTCATGTGAGTCATTGACAGTGTCGCTAGGTCACATCAACAGACAATCAAATATTTTTTATCGTCACTTCCGGTAGTGGTAGAATACCGAAGTAGGTGCTCTAAGGCTTATTCAATTCAATGTACAGACATTTATATTAAGTTGGTACAAAACATCCCAGAAACTGTCTCAAGTATATGATTGTGTATTGTTACGAAAAGACTCGTATGTTTACTCTTCATCTTTATTAAATTGAAGTTATCCATTTATCGACATTCGAACATTATTTATCAAAGGAGCGAAATTTGTACAAAAAAAAAAACGATTTATAGTAGAAAAAATGAACCGATGTTAATGAAATTTGGTGTGAGTATATAGAATAGTGTCCAGAACATCACCTTGACGTTTATTAGTGAATATAAAGTTAAAGTAGGGTGGCTCGTTTAGGACACATTTTTGTCTTTTGATTTTTTATTTAAGTTTGCTACGGTGGCTCGTTTAGGACACATTTTTGTCTTTTGATTTTTTATTTAAGTTTGCAGAATTTCTATTTTTGTTCACCGATTTATTATTTTTGTCCGCGATTTTTTATTTAAGTTTACAGAATTATTATTTTTGTCCACCGATTTATTATTTTTGTCTGCGATTTTTTATTTAAGTTTGCAGAATTATTATTTTTGTTCGTCGATTTATTATTTTTGTCTGCCGATTTATTGTTTTTGTCCATGATTTTTTATTTAAGTTTGCAGAATTATTATTTTTGTACGCAGAATTTTAAATAAAAAATCGCGAACAAAAATAATAAATCGGTGAACAAAAATAAAAATTCTGCAAACTTAAATAAAAAATCGCGAACAAAAATAATAAATCGGTGAACAAAAGTAATAAATCGGCAAACAAAAATAATAATTCTGTAAACTTAAATAAAAAATCGCGGACAAAAATAATAAATCGGCGAACAAAAATAATAATTCTGCAAACTTAAATAAAAAATCGCAGACAAAAATAATAAATCGGTGGACAAAAATAATAATTCCGTAAACTTAAATAAAAAATCGCAGACAAAAATAATAATTCTGCGTACAAAAATAATAATTCTGCAAACTTAAATAAAAAATCATGGACAAAAACAATAAATCGGCGGACAAAAATAATAAATCGGCGAACAAAAATAATAATTCTGCAAACTACGGTGGCTTACATACGACATAATGTTTTTTTTTATTATTTTGAATTAAAACTTTATTTTTCCACAAAGGTGAAATGTGGGTGATAAGTCCTGTAGTTTCTAATTAAAAACTTTATTTTCCACCAAGGTGAAAATACTTCACCTAGGTGAAAAGTGGGTGAGAAGTCTGTTAGTTTTCACGTTGGTGGAAAATAAACTTTTTAAATAAAAAGTACATGAATTATCAATAAAGTTTTTAATTAAAAAAAAAAAGAATAATAATTGTGTCGTATGTGAGCCACCGTACATTTTCTTGTAAATATCACATAAACGACGTTGACCTAATTTTTCTTTAAACCATTTAGAATTGACGTTGTTAAGATTATATCAGGCATATATAATCTTATACTGATTGAATTTTACAAAGCCACTTAGATTTGAAAATTTCCTTATTATACAAGTGCATAACAAGAGCTAGAAAAGAGTATGAAACTTTACTTGACATTCCTTGAGTTAATATTAAACAAAACAAGTCCATATTGACATCAATAGTAACCTGTATTGGATAAGTTCCAGTTTTACCACATAGCTTACAGTTAGCAGTCCCACTATTTAATAACAATGAAATTGTTCACTTCAGTTTAAATCTTCAGACTTCACTTCCATAGGATAGAAATGAAGTAATTATTTTTTCAAAGAGTTCTAGTGGCGTGTCGATGGGCAGGAAAAGAATTTGGGATTTGAAATTTAAAGAATTAAGTGATCTTTTTGCGTGTACAACCTGTTTGTTTTTTGTTGAATAAACCGTTAAAATTCAATCCTCGTATTTAAGCCCGCTTCAGTAGTCTATGTTTTTCTTTTACTTTTCTAAAGTTCAGTTTGTTTTCGAGACGTTTGTTGCTAACGGGTACCTCTATTTGTAACCCTGTTTTTCTCGGCTGCCTTCAAGATGATTAAGGAAAAATCTGAAGTTAGTGTATTGGCATCAGCTTGGTCAAATAAATCAATGAATGGCTCAAAACAATTTCGAGATCTTAATTCTCTGACACACCGCTTGTTTCGATTCGCATTTTTCTTGAACGACTGACCAAGATGTGTTAAATTTAACATTTACATCACAGTGTGTATCGTATTAACATTTTGTCAAAGCTATCAATACAGAAATCAAAAAGATGTCAAAAGTGTTTTTGTTTAATCGCCAATGGCAGTGTCACTGCCATATCTTCCATTTACCAATCCAGTCTTAATCCATTGTTTGTTTGTCCCTATTACACTTTTGCGGTATTTTAGTGCACTATTATCAATGTTAATATTGTTTATTCTACAATCTCAGATTCTTTGACTAGAGATTCATCCAAATCCGATTAATAATAGTACACAGTTTTGCAACTTGTTTTATCATTTGTCAAATTATTGAGTGGCAAATTAGAAATGTGTCACTCTTTGTTTTCTTTAGACTTATACGTACTGGAATAGCAAATGAATATTTATAACTAAAATTTTTATACATCGGAAGTGAGAAATTGCATAATAATAATTGAATAATTGCATAGCTTTGTTGCTAATTATCCGATCGCCTTGAAAATTACAGATCAAGAGAAATCGCCTATAGAAATAAAAAGACATCATAAAAAAATTTCTACCACTTCCGGTTTTTGCGTGAGAACTTCCGGTTTTTCAGAACCACGTTGGGTGACCCACCAATGAGTATTATGAGTACAAAAGCTATACATATAAAGTATCAGGCATAATTAGAACCCAATTAGAGGAAAAAATTCTAACCGGAAGTGAAACTTTGTGTGTTATCACAGAACGGTGACATTTACCAAAATTTTAATAAGTATTCAGAGAAGATACATATACAGGTTCATCATTAATGACAAAATTTAACTTATCGTATTGTTTATAAGTATTACATGAGGACTTAATAGCTGTAAACCAGGACGGTGGAAGAGCATCACAAATAATTCCATAGTACCGACATATTTTATTAATGGAAATATCTGGGAATTTACTTTTAACTTTCTCTGCTATTGACAAAGATGGCAGAAAACCAGGAATAACACTGTAAATTATATTGTGTACTTTTACAATACCTGCATCAATAAAATAAGACTTAAAGTCATTAACACATGGCCTTAAAACGATATGGGGATTACTAAAAAGAGGTTGATTTATAACAAATATGTAGTCATCAGAAAAGGGTCTTTCTCTAGAATTAACTTTATCCCATGCGATAAGTATTTCACGATGAAAGGGTGGAATGTGTGAAAGCTGTTTGGCGCTATATTTTATAAAAAGCAGCTCAGAAGACAAACATAAATTATCATATCGTTTCAAAAAATATGTCATAAATAATTTCCAGGTAGCTTCAATATCAGGGTTTAAATATTTGGACAACCATTGCAACCTAAAGGAATCCCGTCGACAAGGTATAAATGGTATATTCAGTCCACCATGATATCTCTCACCCACAATAGTGGTAAATTTTATCATGCCATTCTGATTCTTACC
>CM060202.1:31812381-31845735 GCA_030562195.1 Nipponacmea schrenckii | reverse complement strand
TTTTGCATTTAACAAATACAAGTCACGCAGTTTGAATAGCAGACAGCAACAGGTAGTTTGTGGCATGTCGCCTTCTTAGAGAATAATCGAATGTGAAATTCGAAAAAAAAAAAAAAAAAAAACATTTCGAAAACAAAGCAGTGCGTTCGATGAACGCACTGCAACTAGAGCCACTTGTGGCACAGAGTGGGACTTTGCTAACGTCGCAAATTGCAACAAACGGACAGAAACATCTGATTTTCTGGGATAAACTGGCCAAAGCAATAAGGTATCTGTGTGCAAGGTAATTTTTAAAAAAACGTATTTCCTACAAACGTAATACGCTGACCCATATATATGGAAAACTGAAAATTCACCCGGATGTGCCACGCCCATCTAATTCTTTTCAGCGTGAATCTAATCACATTCAAAATGTATATTCACAGTACAAATTTGAAGTTTGTACATCCAATAGATCACGAGATATACACACATACATTTCAAAAAAACGTAAATACGGCAAAATGTACTTTTATTTTCCAAAATCAAAAATTTCAATTTTCATTTTAAAAACCTTTGTTATACATCGTTGGAAAGAGGGCAAAAAGCACCTTAAGAATCTAAAAAAATTAACACTCTAAATTAATTAGGTCACGCTCTAGAGCAGTCCAAAGTTGCGAAATTTGCTGTTTTCGGGCAGCTATAAAACCGGAAGTTGACGTCGGAGGTCAAAGGTCAAAATATCAACTGATAGCCAAGGTCAATGACCTTTGACCTACCAAAGGTCAAAGTCGCCAAAGGTCAAGGTCACGAGAAATAAGCCTCCAAACTTTGAAAAAATTCAACCGGATGTTGCAAAAATGCAAAAGCAAAATTCAAAAATCGGCTCCCACAGTTTTTTTCGTAATCGACTGAAGCTACAAGAAATGTAAACATCACGGAAATTAGACATAACCCTGAGGCCCCATTTTGAGTTTTACAAAAAAGTAACATTTCAAGATGGCGGCCAAAGTTTCACTTCCGGTTCGGATTTTTTCTTCTTCGTTTTTTTGTCTTCTAATTTAATTAAGATTGACATAAATTTTGTTGCGCTACATCAATTACAGCACAAGTAGGTAAACCGGAAGTTTAAACCCTTTTTACGTTGAAACAGGAAATAAAGCAAAAATTTTGACTCTGCCAATGTTTTTTAATTCATGACACTTGAAGGCACCCAAATTTTCAGATCAATCGGTCTTAAAATAGCAAAGTTGCAAAAAAGTGCAAAATACGGCAAAAAAATGTGTGCTACGAATTTTCGAATTTCGAATTTTTTCAACTGCTATCTTGTTTGAAACTAGTTCAAGTTTTTAAAAATGCAAACCCGAAGAAAATCGATAAAAAATTGCGACATCTAGAGCCGTTTTCCTACTTTTTTGGTTAGTTGCAACGCAGCACTTGTGGTTTTGCAAAAAAGTTCCATTTTATATTTATGCAACACGTTGCCACTATAGAAGGTCTAGAGAAGTTGTGAAAAAATTGCAACTATTGTAGCCTAGGCACAGTGAGGTGTGTAAATTTCGAAAAAAAAAAAAAAAAAGAATTGACAAACCGAAAACAAACTGGGACTTTGCGGTAGCAAAGTCCCACAAAAAAAAGAATTGACAAACCGAAAACAAACTGGGACTTTGCTGAAAGCAAAGTCCCACAATAATAAAAAAAACATAACAAAACAGTTTCATATAATATATCAAATAAAGAGGAAATTCAAACTAAACAATTCAGAGCGAGATCACTGAATAAAACAGATAATTCATTTTTTATTGAGACTAACTCAGAAAGTTACATAATATAATAAAATATTTATATTTTATGTATGAAGTGTGGAAATTTGGTCAAAATTTCATTGATAAACAAAAAAAAAACATAACTTAAAGCTTGCTATAGATCAATTAAGGCCATGAATTCAATTGATCTTATTCATTTAAACCCGAGGTTGTCAATTATCATTTTTTGAAATATTAAATCCAAATTGATTAATCAAAAGCATGTTTATAGAAATATTGAAAATTTTTACCCTGTGTATGAACTTATACTACCATTCATGATACGTAATCGACAAGCTATTTATTAATTGTCCTCCAAATTAATTATAAAAATAGCTAACACAGTCTTAGTGTAAAAGAAATTTATTTTGGAGGAACATAACATGCACAAAAAAGGCAACAGGAATTTGACTGCGACTATGATGTCATAATTTGTCCTCAACACAACATGCCACTGAAAGTTTGTCATAGATAAATATAACACTTCCACCTCATATACCATTCCATCGAGAAAAGGGTTATGTTTCATAGTTTTCTAGAAATATATCATATTTTTGTTTTATCCTACATTCCTATAATAATATTAAATCATAACTTATAGTCGATTTTTTTTTTTTGTATCAAATCAGAGATTTTATTCCACGCGAATTCCTATGCTCTCGGAGATGCCGAATTTCAAAAAACTATAATATTTTGAAATATTGCATGTATTATTTAAGTACATGAATATAATTTTAATATGTATAACTGTTTAAATACAACTACCAAATTCTCAATATCACTATTATAATGATATTGAAGGTAAATATTATATAAGCAACAAAGTCAAATAACATATAAAATAGAAATGAAGGTAAAAAAATATATTTAACAATATATGAATTTATTTTAACTTTCCATTAAAGTCACTGTGTCAAATAAGGTAAGTCAATCTTGTTTTAGGACTTTCTTAACCTTAATCGAAACGATGCTTATTTCTACTGATAAAATTAGTGCACACAAAATTACAACTGTAAGTAAATCGTCATTTCGTAACTATAAAGCCTTTAGTTTATAGTGCTAACTATGATAATCATAAGCATAAAAAACTTATAAAGTAAAGGGCACACATTGCCACTTAATACCAATGTAAATGTTTCTGTTCTGAATATATATATAATACTCGCACGAAGACAGTAATATATTGTTCTTAATATCTATCTACAGTTGCTTCAATTGGTTTGTTGTTTTTTAGATTCGCCTATTGAAGTAAGTAAATCGTCATTTCGTAAAAATAAAGCCATTAGTTTATAGTGCTAACTATGATAATCATAAGCATATCAAAAAAATTATAAAGAAAAGGGCACACATTGCCACCTAATACCAATGTAAATTTTTCTGTTCTGATTATATAATACTCGCATGTAGACAGTAATATATAGTCCTTAATATCTATCTACAGTTGCTTCAACTGGTTTGTTGTTTTTTAGATTCGTCTATTGAATCTCCTGAAGTTGTGTTATAATAGACAGGTGAAGCTTGACTTGTTGAGTTTTCAGGATTTCTAGAGTCTGCAATATATGGAACTAAAAATTCTATAAATATATCAAGTACAAACAATTCCTTCATTGAGATAAGGATTTTGTATCAGGTATATGAATAGTAATATCGTATGTTTTTTGCAATTGTTAAAGCGGCTCTATGCAGAAAGTTTTGCCGTGAAAATAGGACGAATGTCCACGAATTGTTCAGTACAAAATATTTCCCTCTTTATGTATTGAATGATATTGTACGCGTTTCGAAGAGTAAAACCAACATATTTTTACGAATTTTAAAGATATACTATCATTCTGCAACAGAAAACTGTCAATGTATCTTTGAGTACACAAGTAGAGAGTCACTATCTATATAAGATAAAATAATAAAATAACTATATTACAAAATAGAACAAACCTAGATTAATATAATCTGATACTGCTGGAACGTGAGTAACACTGGCATTTTCACTTAAATAAAGATAGCTTGCCAGGCAAGGTAATATACGCCCACTGGCAGCATTTATTTCAAATAAAAACTTTTCAGCAAGGTTACAATAAGTGGAATGAAATATTCAACCTTCCAACCTATTTTTTTCTAGGGTCTCTAGTTTCATTAAAAACCGTCAAGAATTGTACCTAATAACAACTCATTAAATATTTTTCGGTATTTTTATGATTTGCAATAGGGTTCACCCTTAATAATATTTTGATATTTTTAATTCTTAAAAAAATTCTTTTCAAAAACAAGGTCAATAACTTGTAATAAATATTTTTCGATTTTCAATAGGGTTCATCCTTGGGAGACAACAAATAACACAGCCAAGTGACATCAAAATCCATTAAAAAATTTTCTTTCTAGAGTGTTTACAAGCTAAAATTGAACGTGTTTTCAAGAACAAGGGCTATAACTGACACTAAATATTTCTATTTATTTGATTTATAAAAGGGTTCATCCTTGTGTAAAAACAAATACTCAAGCCAAAGTTAATCAAAATCCATTAAGAATAGTTTTTTCTAGAATGTTTACAAGCTAAAATTGAATGCGTTTTTAAGAACAAGGGCAGTAACTCATACTAAAAATTTTTTCGATTTCGCTGATTTTCAATGGGGTTCATCCTTGAGTTATAACACACTCTCACACCAAGTTTCATCGAAATCCATCAAGAATTGTGCCATGTAGAGTGTTTACGAGACAAAAATCGAACGCGTTTAAAAGAACAAGGGCACTAATTCATATTAGATATATTTTGATATTTTTAATTTTCAATTAGGCTCATTCCTTGCGATATCCAAAAATTTCAGTGAGTTTTGTCAACATTGGTCATGAATTGTACCTTCTAGAGTGTTTATTAGCCAAAAAGTTAAACCCGTTTTCAAACACAAGGGCAATAACTGACACTAAATATATTTCGATTTATTTGATTTTCAAAAAGGTTCATCCTTGGGTAAAAACAAATACTCAAGCCAAGTTTTATCAAAATCCATTAAGAATTGTTCTTTCTAGAGTGTTTACAAGCTAAAATTGAACGCGTTTTCAAACACAAGGGCAATAACTGATACTAGTTATTTTTCGATTTAATTGAATTTCAATAGGGTTCATCCTTAGGTGATTACAAATAATCATGCCAAGTTATGTCAAAATCGCTCAAGAATTGTGACTTGTAGAGTGTTTACAAGGCAAAAATCCAACACATTTTATAGAACAAGGGCAATAATTCCTATTAAATATATTTCGATATGTGCTATTTTCAAAAGGGTTCATTCTTGGGTGATATTAAACAATTTCAGCAAGTTTCGTCAAAATCGGTCAATAACTGTGCTTTGTAGAGTGTTTACAAGCTAAAAATTGAACGCGTTTTTCAAAAACAAGGGCAATAACTGATATTAATTTTTTTTCGATTAGACTGGTATCCAATAGGCTTCATCCTTGGGTGATAACAATTACTCAGGCCAAGTTTCATTAAAATCCATTAAAAATTGTTCTCTCAAGAGTGTTTACAAGCTAAAATTGAACGCGTTTTCAAGAACAAGGGCAATAACTCATACTAAATGTTTTTCGATTTCGCTGATTTTCGATAGGGTTTATCCTTGAGTTATAACATACTCTCACACCAAGTTTCATCAAAATCGGTCAAGAATTGCACGTTGTAGAGTGTTTACGAGCCATTCAAGAACAAGGGCACAAACTCATACTAATTTTTTTCCGATTTCGCTGATTTTCAATAGGGTTCATCCTTGCGTGATCATAAACACTCATATTAAGTTTCATCTAAATCCGTCAAGAATTACACCGTGTAGAGTGTTTACAAGCAATTGTGGACGGACGGACGGACGGACGGACGGACGGACCGACGGACGGACGGACGGACCGACGGACGGACGGACGGACCGACGGACGGACGGACGGACGGACGGATGTGGGTGACGACAATATACGCCCCCCATTTCATGTGGGCGTATAAAAAGAATATACAATATAGTTATTGGTTAAATCTTCTATTCACAAATGACTTTTTTAACTCTTTATCTCTTTGGTTCGTAACTCGGGTCCAAACCAAAATTAAATGTGACTTGGCTAGTACCAGATATATTCACCCTACTCAATAATCTATACACCATATATTATCCCGATTTTAAACTTTTTATCGGTTCTAACTTCTAACAGAAATCTTACAGATTTAGTTATGTTTGTTTTCAGTTTTCAAATATCAATGTATTTACCTTGATCTGGATTCACTTCTACCTTGTTCTTTTCTGGCTGAAATAAAACACGGTAAAATGATTTTCTTAACATATTTGCTAATAGAATAATAAAAAATTAAAAGACGCTTCAAACATAATAATTGAAAGTCTGAAATTGACAATTAGAGTTACATCCCTTAATCTTGACATCGTACATTCTTTTAAAACATAATGTAATATAGCCTACAAGATTAAAGTTTTATAATACTATGGAATGGTGATAGAGATGTGATCTGGTGTAATATTGACTTCTTGTAAAGTCTTGTGAATCCCATCTATAGTAATCTTTTGAAATCTAGTTTTGTTGCAAAAGACATTATAATGTATTGTTTGGAGAACTTTAAGCCAGTGTCCCTTTATTCTGATCTAGATTTGTGCAACTGGTTGGTATATGACATGTTAACGTTAGTTTCCAGATAAAGCTGATATGGCAGCTATTCGGACAGAAATAACATATTGACTTATTGAATATTTTGAGAGATACAAACCTAAATCATCATAAATATGAGCTGTCTTTGGTCCTGTACTTTCATAAACACTATAAATAAAATATAATGTTACAATTAAAAAAAATGTAGCAAATAGGGTGTTCTACATTATTAAACGCCTTTTCCTTAAGGAAAAAATAATGATTTATATGTAATTGGAGATCATAATAAATAGATAACAAAAATATAACATTGGTTCATTGAGGACATCTATTATATACTCACTTGCTCTGAGAATGGCTTGAATCTGAAAAAGAATTAACAATTATAAAAAAATGTTATAAGGGTTTTAAGTACAATATAATGTACATTTGTCATTTGTTAAAGGTTCAATGATAAATGTTTCAATTAAAATATCCTTTTACGCAACAAATATTGTGTATGCAATACTTAAGTCGCTGAAACGTGTTTCGAATACGCAATAATGACACACCATACACATGGAATGCTACGTTTGGAAATTATGGAAAAAATAAGCGAGCGTGCAAAATGTTTATTATCAAAAGATATTAAACACCTTCAATAATATAAACGAGTGATTGAAAATTGTACCTTTATATTTTCTGTATTTAATGAAACCGATAACGCCAAAGATGATCAAAACAATCGCCATGATAGTAATAACTAAGATAAATGCTAAGATAATTATTGTATCTTTATCATTGTTACCTAAAATATAATACACTAACCATAAACCAAATAAACTAAGATGCACAATTCGATGGAAGTTGATTTATATTTATGGAATCGAAAAAGCTTTGTGACAAATAAATAAAGGGGTAAATGTAATTTGAAATGTAATAATTTTGAAATTTGTAGCTTTAAGCCATTAGGATAATCATCTCAATGTTGTGAATTAACCATACCACTAACCTGTATCTTCATCGACATCTTTAGAAGCTTCTTTTATAAAAGTACAATCAGTTCCCTGATATCCATCTAGACAATCACATGCTCCATCTATATTATTACACTGGTCTTGTGATTGACAAAATCTCGCTGAACAATTTGATGAACAATTATATCCATAGTATTCTTCATTACATTCTAGATACAGAACAGATAATTTTTAGTGATAGTTTACATGAAATTATTTTTGAGAAAAATATATATTTGTAAAAAAGATTGAAAAATATATAACAAGTACTTCTTTCCTTGCTGACAATTGAAAAACCAAAACCGACTAAAAAAGGCAAAAAAAAATTAAATATTATCACAACCTCGGGCCCAATTCAGGAGCATTTGACGGAATAATTTTTTTTTCATCCAAACTATTTGAGGGGCTGTCCATAAATTTGACTATAATAGTTTTTATACGCCCGCATGAAATGGGGGCGTATATTGTCGTCACCCCGTCCGTTCGTCCGTGCGTCTACAATTGCTTGTAAACACTCTACAAGGTGCAATTCTTGACGGATTTAGATGAAACTTGATATGAGTGTTAATGATCACGCAAGGATGAACCCTATTGAAAATCAGCGAAATCGGAAAAAATTGAGTATGAGTTTTTGCCCTTGTTCTTGAATGGCTCGTAGTGTGAGAGTATGTTATAACTCAAGGATACACCCTATTAAAAACAGCGAAATCGAAAAACATTTAGTATGAGTTATTGCCCTTGTTCTTGAAAACGCGTTCAATTTTAGCTTGTAAACACTCTTGAGAGAACAATTCCTAATGGATTTTGATGAAACTTGGCTTGAGTATTTGCTATCACCCAAGGTTGAAGCCTATTGAAATCCAGTTAAATCAAAAAAAATTAATATCAGTTATTGCCCTTGTTTTTGAAAGTAGAAAATATCGAAATATATTTAATCTGAATTATTGCCCTTGTTCTATAAAATGTGTTGGATTTTTGCCTTGAAAACACTGTACAAGTCACAATTCTTGAGCGATTTGACGTAGCTTGGCATGAGTATTTTTAATCACCTAAGGATGAACCCTATTGAAATTCAGTTAAATCGAAAAAAAATAATATCAGTTATTGCCCTTGTTTTTGAAAACGCGTTCAATTTGTGGCTTGTAAACACTCTACAAAGCACAATTATTGACTGATTTTGACAAAACTTGCTGAAATTGTTTAATATCACCAAAGGATGAACCCTATTGAAAATCAAATATATCGAAATATATTTAATACGAATTATTGCCCTTGCTTTATAAAATGTGTTCGTTTTTTTCCTTGTAAACACTCTACAAGTCACAATTCTTGAGCGATTTTGACGTAACTTGGCATGAGTATTTGTAATCACCTAATGATGAACCCTATTGAAAATTGAAAAATATTTAGTATTAGTTATTGCCCTTGTTTTTATAAACGCGTCAAAATTTTTAGCTTGTAAACCATTTACAAGGCACAATGATTTTAAGATTTTGACAAAATTTGCTGAAATTGTTAATTACACTCAAGGATGAACCCTATTGAAACAAGAAATATCAGATAATATTTTATTGCCCTTGTTCTTTCAAATGATTTCGATTTTTGGCTCATAAACACTCTGCAAGTCACATTTCTTTACTGATTTTAGCTCGTTAACACTTTAGAAGGCACAATGCTTACAGATATTACAGAACTTGCTGAAATTTTTAATTATCATTCAAGGATGAACCCTATTGAAAAGAAATATCACAAAATATTTAATATGAATTATTGCCCTTGTTCTTTAAAACGCGTACGGATTTTGATGAATTTTGTTGAAATTGTTTGTTATCACCCAAGAGTGAATCCTTTTAACAATCAAAAATACTGAAAATCTTTAAGGAGTTATTGCCTTGTTATTAGGTATAATTCTTGACTGATTTTAAGGAAACTTAGTAATATTGTACATTTATCACCCTAGAAAAGAAGTATATTTATATTTTATTTTTTATTCAAAATCAATGCTGCCATTGGGCGTATAGTACCTTGCCTGGCAAGCTATCTTATAGTTTCTCATAACAGACAATAGACAGTCTGATATTTCATCAAAGAATCAATACCTTGTGTACAATCAATGAACTGAAAACCTGGTTAACATCCATCAATATTCTCCTGTTTTACTGTCACATTTTGAATTATCATTACATTTTCTATCTGAACATTTCTTACTACAACCCGCTCCATACAAACCAGTCTCACACGCTTCTTAAAAAAATAAAATCTCAATGGTAAAAAATTATGTGTTTTATATCTTTAGTTTGTCTATTATTATGCCTAACGAATCTCCTCTATAGACCAGCTGGATTTCTAGTTAAACAGGCTGTAATAATCCCAGATTACTGTCTCACAAATAGCACTTGGTATGATATTTAGATAATCAACAATAAATTCTTTTAGTTAAATTGAACCATTTATATGCCGTTAAAGGGGTGTGATCTCTGATACAGCAAGGAGCATTTAATAAAAAGAAGGAACCCTTTGAAAATGTCAATAAAATATTTGGTAAATTGAAATAAATTATATAACTTTACCCCATTTACAAGAAGAAAGGAAGTAAGTCCGAAGCAGAAAACTACCGTGGTATTACTCTCTTAAGTTGTCTTGGCAAACTGTTTACAAGTATTCTCAACAAACGTTTAACAGAATACACAGAATCAGAGCATATAATAGGACCAGAACAAGCTGGATTCAGGAAATACTACTCAACACTAGACCACATATATACTCTCAAGTGCCTAATAGACATATTCCTGAAGAACAATAAACGTCTCTATGCCTTTTTTGTGGATTATCGCCGGGCCTTCGACGGAATTCCTAGACTTAAGCTCTGGCAACAAATATTGGAAGCTGGTGTTAAGGGTAAAGTGTTCAATGTCATATATTACTTGTATAAACATGCAAAATCTAAAGTAAGGTATTGTAACACTGTATCGGAAACGTTTGAATGCTCCCTAGGAGTTCGCCAGGGAGAGAATTTGTCACCATTACTTTTCTCAATATACTTAAGAGATCTATCAAGTTTTATTGTGAATCATTACTCTGATTTAACTATCAACGAATCTGACACTGAAAATGTCGGTTGCTTTTTGAAATTATTTGTATTACTATATGCTGACGATACATCATGTGAACAATTACAATTAGCTTTAAACGGTATGGCAGAATATTGTAGATCAAGAGAACTCGATGTAAATATATCAAAGACTAAAATAATTGTATTTGCCAAAGGTAAAATTCGTAAAAAACCTATATCAAAATATAATGGAAATCATATTGAAGTTGTCGATGATTATAATTATTTAGGGATTGTATTTTGTTATAATGGCTCATTCACAAAGGCTAATAATAGACTTTATGCCAAAGCGTCAGCAGCAATGTTCTTACTTATGCAAAAGAATAAAAAACTTAACTTAGATATAGAGACACAACTACATCTGTTCAATAAATTAATTGTACCAATACTACTATACAGTTGCGAAGTCTGGGGATGCAGCGACATTACTAAATTAGAACGCTTACAACTGAAGTATTGCAAATATCTCTTACATGTTAAAAAATCAACGCCAAATGCCATGATCTATGGAGAACTAGGCATACTACCACTATCTGTTACTATTAAGAACCGTATGGTTTTGTACTGGTATAACCTTATCAAAAGCCCAGTAAACAAACTAAGTACAACCTTCCTTAATATTCAAATGCATGATAATACATGTACAAATAAAAATGTAACATGGATAGAAACTGTAAAATCAATCCTGTATGATATTGGTCTTAATTATATCTGGGACAATAAAGCTGAAGGTATTAATAAACATTGGCTAAAACAAACACTGAAATACAAACTTAAAGACCAATTTATCCAGGACTGGTTCCAAACAATAGAATCCAGTAGTAAATGTATAAATTATCGTATATTTAAGAACTGTTTTCAATTTGAAGATTACTTGATAAGTTTACCAAAAAATCTTAGAGTGAATTACACAAAATTTAGATGTCGTAGTAGCAATTTAATAATAGAAAAGGGATTACATCTAGGTATACTAAAAGATCATAGACTATGTCATCTGTGTGACCTGAATGAAATAGGTGACGAATTTCATTATATTTTTATATGCCCTCATTTTAAAACTGAAAGAGATAAATTTCTGAAAAAATAATACTTACATCACGCATCTACAGTTAAGATGAATAGTATTTTCAATAGTAGAGGAATTGAAAGGCAGAATTTGTGCAAATTAATTAAGGTGATCATAGATACTCTGACAAATTTCGACCAAAATCAAATAGTCCACTATGTATTCTTCTATTGTATTATATTATATATCAATCCATGTACATATTGTTTATATTATTCTATGTATTGTACTTCCTAAATGTCCATTTGTAATAATCTACTTCTATGTCTCAATATGATATGGAAATAGAGATATTATTTATTTATATTATTCGTTTTTTACCTGGTGGGGTCTTCCTTTTATACCTTTTTTTTACGTCCGTATTTAAGTTTCACCCTGTAGGGAAAAGAGGGGGTGATGGATTTTGCTCATTTTCTGGGGAAATTGGCGTATTGACATGCTTAACCTTCGAGTAAAATTTCAATAGACTTTTCCTATGCCTTGTCGGATTTTTTCACAGGGTCTTCGTTAGTTACCTGGTGAGGTCTTCCTTTTATACCTTTTTTTTTTTACGTCCGTATTTATGTTTCATCCTGTAGGGAAGGAAGGGAGTGATGGATTTTGCTCATTTTCTGGGGAAATTGGCGTGTTGACATGCTTAACCTTCGAGTAAAATTTCAATGGAATATTCCTATGCCTTGTCGGATTTTTTCACATGGTCTTCCTTTTTTAGGTCTTCATTTTTTACCTCGTGGGGTCTACCTTTTTTAGGTCTTCGTTTTTTTTACCTCGTGAGGTCTTCCTTTTTTAGACCTTAGGTCTAAGGTCTTTGGGTCTTCGTTTAGTACACACCCTAATCAAAGACAATCTTCTGTATATGTCAACCTTCTGGATGCAAGTTCTGCTTTGACAGAGTTCAATATATTAAGCTTTTTAATTTGTTACTTAGCAGGGTTACTTAGCAGGGGCCTATGCCCTTTGATATTTCTGTATGGGCACAATTGCATAAACGTTTTTTAAAATTTGCCGTGAATATTACTAAAAAGTAATAAATGTACAAATATATGTGCCAAACTGGCCTTATCGGGAAGTCAGAATAGCCTTAATTATATATGCCATAAATATCATGTCTCAAAATACAGTCTTTGTTACCAGCCTATTTCTAAAATATTATCTAATGTCCACCAGTATGGCAACTCTTCAAGTCTTGTTAGCGACAGAGTAACTGCTTTTGCTATAACTGATTATCTGTCAATGAGAAATCAGAAGACACAATTGGATACAGACAATCTGAATGACATTATTGACTATTTATTTGTTGAATAAGTCTGAGTTTGTAGTGTTTTGTATTTGTATTTATTACGTATTTCGACTTTGGCGAAAACGTATTGTAATCGTTCTGATTATTAAGTTGATGTTTTTTTGCTTTAGCAAGTTTATTTTCAGTTCGATTTCGACCGGATTTTCAGATTTGAAAACTTCAATGTATTCGTCAACTTGAGCCTACATAATATTTTAAGGCTCTCGAAATACGTTCATAATTGTAAGCAATTCTAGTTTATTTTTTGTATTTGTGTAAATTGTGCAATATTATTATTATTATTTTATTTTTTATTCAAAATCAATGCTGCCAGTTGGCGTATATTACCTTGCCTGGCAAGCTATCTTTTTTCAAATGCTTGTCAATGACGTAAATCTGATATATTCATAATAAGAATGAAGGGTTAAACACAACTGCCCAAAACAAACAATTCGAATAATCGTTGTTAATGGTACATGTTATTGAGAAACTTAAGCTCAACATTACATAATCGTAGGTTACGTTTACTTCATATTTCACGACAACCTCATCTGTTTTTAAAGAAAAACCGTATTTTTGAAAAACCTGCACGTTCTGAGTTCATTGCTATTAGCCAAACTCCCATCATTCCACAGCCCCTGTAGCCATATTTCTCATCATCTTCACGTAGCGTCTGTTTGATAACTAAAGGTCTTGTTCCTTTATATTATGTTAACCAAGTATCAGGATCTTGCGTTCTGATAGAATACGTAGGACAGCATTATTCCATGATTTTCGGAATTTAAAGGAGATAAGAAAACAAAATATTTTAAAATGTCGTATGACATTTGCGCATAAATAAATCAAGGAAGAAACAGTTATTCTGTAAAACAAGTCAGAGATAAATGTGATTTGATGTACATCCTCATTGGCAATAACAAACTGTTCATGGAATTTGAAATTTTTCCATAATATTATAATATAAGACTATTTTACTTCCTCTTTCTATTCATTTGAACATGGCCTCCCTAATATTAGGTGGTATATTTCTAGGACTTATAATATATATACAGGGTAAGTTACTGTTTCTCTGTAGGTAAATACACTAGTTATAAAAATAAACTACATTTATAGGATCTTTAAAAATATTTATTTTATTCAATCGAATTCAATCACATTGTTTAAAGTATGTATGCTCTGACTTATCATGATGATATACTGCACCTATTAAGATTGATTAAAAAACGAAGGTATCAAACTACATGTAGAACTCAATATAGGACGTCCAAACATTTTTCTGTAGGTCAAGTTTAGGAAGGCCCATAGCTACAGGGGTACAAGGAGGGGTTGGCACAATGTCTCCCTGAAAATATGGATTGGCCCTCTTAAAAACATTATGGACAGCTTTAAATGTTATTATTGAAAATCAAAATACTCCATTGCCTATACACGTTTGGAAGAATAAGATTTATTCGAAATATAGAATAGCATATAGAATCCACATTTCATATTAGTTGCTTGTTTAAATAATAAACTCCAAATTTCAAATCATTCAGAATGCAATAATTATGCTCACTCCACCAGCCATTGGTTAAATAGCAGTAGAACAGAAAAGAGATGGTTCGTAAACAAAAATCCAACATTTTTTTTTTCATGCTGGGTTTCATTTCGTCTAATGTGGCCTTCATTATATGCACACTATATTTTTATTGTACTGAATCATAAAATACGTTTGTTATTTATATAGAATTTCGTTATCAATAGACATAATAATTGTATTGTCAAAATTCAATATTTATAGTTACAGACATATATTTCTATACCCCGTCTTCAGTTCTTGAAATGATGATATCAATATTTTCAACTGCGACCATATCTACTCTCAAATTCAATCCCAAAATATCAGTAATGCAGTTCGATGGAACTGGCACGAGAAAGTAGTTCAAAAGTTAAATAAGCCTTGCTTCAATTTTTTAATCCAGTTACTCTCGCTGGTGCTGACATGGTAACACGAGAAAGTAGTTCAGAAGTTAATTAAGCGTTGCTTCAATTTTTCAATCCAGTTTCTCTCGCTGGTACTGACATGGTAATAGCGTCAAGTTGTTTGGATAGGACAATAAACCGAGTCTGTAATGTGTTAAGAGCTGAGCAGTTTTGCGATGCTTTGTGATGGATTGTGACAAACTTGTAGAAAAGGTAAAACGGAGATTATTCTTCAATCGTTCAATGACCAAGATTAGAAGGCGTTGTTGGCGGCAGTTCAGCGAAGGTTCGAGAATGTTCTCAACTGTTTGGTGATCATCCGTTAACCATTAAGAGCTATCGCCTAACAAAGTCGTATATCCCCCTACATGTTGACGATATATCGGGGGTCGTATATGAAAACTTCAGTCTTAAGATGGTTGGCGAAGGAAAAAGTTAACAATCGCAATGACATATGCGAAGGTTCGCCGTGCTTCTGTGAGGATCACAAGCTTTCTAACTGGATCACTACAGCTCGAAAGAGTGAAAAATATTTCATTGCTTGCAATTGCAAGAACTTAGTACAGATGCTTTCACGACCTTTTTCCGCCTAGCCTGTAATGATACACAGAAAGTCGGCAAATATTTGCCGATATCAGCGAACCGTTTGCTTCAATTTTCAGCTTATAAGCTTATATCGACGTATACTCAAGTTATTGCCGTACCACTTGTAATTGGTTGACTGAATGAATATCCCACAAGGTATACAACGTTGCTTTATTGAGCAACTTAAAATTCCAAATACATTAGAAAGAATGTGTGGCAAATATTTTACTGAAAGATTATCATACGAATTCTTTAAGAAACAAAAAAGTTCCTGATATGGAGTTTAAGTCACCACCCGTTACCAAACAAACCACGAGTTGGCATTATTATCTAGTCGATTCGAATGAAATTCGAGACCATGTTCATTTTATTTCTGACCAGATTTTTTCTGTTTTGTACGCTATCTAGTTTAGAAATTGAACTTGCATAATTATTGCCTCGACTGACTCTTGTAATATCTACTTTATTCCTGCTAGAATGCTCATTTAATTCAAGATATATTATATATTATTGAATTACTCATCTTCATGAAAATTTTACAAGATGAACTTTGCTGAAACTCTTGCAATATTCTTTATTCTGATTTGTTACGTTAACAATGGATCCAAGTCAGTAGAAATCTAGGATTCCTAGTTTTTGTTTTACTAACATAATATAAAGGAAAATAGAAATGAATAGATATGAACCATCAAATGCGTGATTTTAATGAACTGAAATAGAGTTGTCTTGAACTGATCACACAATGCCATGAAAACAATACTGTCAGGACAGTAGTATTCTTTTCTCTTTTTGCAATAATTGTAAATTGTCAAGGAACCGTAATAATGAATATTTCCAGGTTATAATTTTGGATTTAACAATAGTTATATCTGTCATTGTTTAAAAAATTTAAGATGTTATACTGTAACTAGTGTTTTTTTATAATGAATGTTATGTTGTTAAATTTTAGGTTATAATTTTGGATATAAATTTAGCTATACCTGTCACTGTTTATATAATGAAAGATGCGACTCTACAACTGGTAGTTGTGAAAGTGGATGTTCAAGAGGCTGGGGAGGACCTTTTTGCCAACAAGGTATTATGGAAAAAATAATCTAAAGTGATAATATTTTACTTTCCAGTTATTGAACATTCGGTATGAAAATAAAAGCAATATCAGCAATCTGTAAACTCGGTAAAGTTGTTGACGCAGCATAATTTCTGTTTGTTTGTATTTATAATATTAATGGTTAATTGTAATCTATAAGAATGGTTTTATTTTATCCAACACCATTACTAAATGCCATATAAAGATTATAATAATAATAGTCAGCTAAACGTACTATTTGATGTTTATATTTTATATTTCAGAGAATATAGCTTTAAATTCTTTTTCTGTCAGTCAAAGTGGTATATTTAACAATAGACGAGATTTATATGGTCCTCACCTAGTAGTAGATGGATATAATTCTACAAATAGATCAATACACTACTGTAGTGACACTGAGACTGATAACTCACCATGGCAGTGGTGGTCTATAGATTTACAACAGCCATTTTCTATAGGATATTTAAAGATCTTTCACAGATATGATAGTAAGTTTATTGCAGTTTATTGAACTGCTTTGTTTTCGAAATGACTATTTTTTTTCCGATTCTAGTCCACAGCCATAACTGCAAATGACACACATTATCTGACACGATAATCTAACATGAAATGTGTGTCATTAGTGGATGAATGTAAAATGACGCATTTGTGCCCAACCGGAAGTGACGTACCTTAAAATAATCATTTTCGGTTTTTTGCCTCTACCGATCTAATTCTGAACCGATTTTGACCGGGGTTTTTTTATTCCATGTTTTGGGGATACTCGCTACATTATATCAGTTTCACAACATGAAAATTTTGACTTTTGTCGCTGACTTTTTGTAATTTAAATTTCACTTATTTTTTTAACTTCTACAATTTTGATAAGATCAAAATAAAAAATTGCAGGTAGAAAGACATTTTGTTTTTAAACATATTTCCGTTTTCAAAATTTTGACATCACTTCCGGTTCTGACGTCATTCGACTCTAAACTTGAAATTTCAGCTTCCGGAATTCTTAATATATTTGAAATTTTTTTTTGCAATTAGTTACTATTAACCCATAATGAATCAATAATTAACAAAAATTGACCCGGATGTAACAGGTCAGCCGCTATCATTAAACAACTTACTTTTGTAAAACGAAAAATTAGGCCTCAAGGGTTAATCGGACAATTGTAATTTTTTGAAAACGATTGCTAACAAATCACAGAAAGCCGAATTTTGAATTTCGATTTAGCTTTCTTTTTATTTCCGGTTCTATTTTTTCACAAAGTGCCTAATTTTCGAATGTTCATATATCGTGACCTTGACCTTTGGTGAAGATGTGACCTGCACAAAAGTTGTTGCCCTTGTCGAGACCTATCCATTGATGTTTTCATTTTTGTTGTGCAATGTCAACTTCCGGTTTAACAGCCATTTGAAAATCGCAATTTTTAACTTTGAAGAGCTCTGTCACGTGACCTAATTTACATACGTCAAAATTTCTTTCATGTCCTTATTACACGTAAGTAATTCTTTCCAATGGTGTATAACACTTGATATTTTGATCAAAATTGCGCTTTTTAATATTTGAAAAATTTTGTTCTTAGTTCTATAGTAATTGTGCGTGATTTATGAAAAAGAACGTGTTTCTTCAAATAACGTCTTATTTTTTCACAAAAATTGATAGATAAGTAGACAAAAAATTATCATTAAAAACTCGAAAAAACATTTTTCGAAATTAGCCGGAAACGTCCGAAAATGACCAAAAAATATAGCAAATCAGAGAAATCGGAATTTTCGGATTTTGTTTTTGCATGTGCAAAAACTTGCAATTTTATAATTCCACAGATTAGTATCATCAATATTTTGTTTTTGCATGTGCAAATTCCTAACCGTTTGATCGCCATCTTAAAATATGCAAATTATCGGAAAAATACTACTCGTCCGCTATTTTTAATCCGATTTTTTTCAAACTTGTTTTAAAATATAATTTGGATAATTATCTAGGTCCTCTAGAGGCCTTTTTTTCAATTTCAAATTTGTTGTTGAACTAGGTCCTGTCGAAGTTTTTCACAACCGGACCTTTTGAATTTGACCATCTGCATGCCTTATTTTTCTGCACAATCATCTTCACTGGCTAAAGGTTCATATGATACATTGATTTCTTATTTTGGTAAAGAACATTTGGTTTAATAGGGCTCTGAAAATGGGTAATTTGCATATTTCAAGTATTTTCAGATGTTCATATCTCATGAAGAAGACTCTTGGCAACATTCCAAATCATATTATTGCAATTTGTTTTTTCATTAGCTTTCTAACAATATCTTTATATTAGCTATAGACCGGAAATTGTTGAAAATACGCCTTGTGAAAATTAGCGATTTTAGCATTCATATTTTTAGATCTATTTATCTTAAAAACAAAATTCGAACATACTTGTAATGTGCAAATTCACAGCTTTAAAACAATATATAAATCAATATGTATAAATAAGATTTGCGAAAATTTTTAGAATAAAATTACACACTAATTAAACAGATATAAATGTTACAAGAAGAGTTAAGAAGATAATGTAACAGGTCATAAAGTCAAATTTTGTTAGTTTCTTATCGTTTAGTCAAGACACAAATTTTGACATTTCCAGTTTAAGTATCGCAACCAATCAAAACAAGTCATTAGACTGAGTAGGCGTGGTTAGTTCTATCTTAAATGACAGCCAGGAGATAAAACAAATTCTAAATATCTCGGAAGCTACACAACTGTTACAAACAGGTCTAGTTATTTTTATGGAATTGGATTTTATAAATGCAACGTTTCACTCATGCAATAGAAGGGACGCGCACTGCCTTGGTACCGTCTAACGGTTCTAGTTTTTTTTTAATGTTACAAACGAGGTCCATTCTTATAAATGTTTATAAAGAGACAAGGATACTATTAAGGTGAACAAGGGGATTTTGTCATTAGTATTCATAATAAAGTTTAAACTATAATTTAAAATCTAATTATTACATTTTAAAATAACATGGAATTCATCTTTAATTATATTTGCAGCATTATCACGTACGTTCAGTAAAGGTACTCAAATATTCACCATACGCCTAACCTTTCGTACATAAGTCTTAGTAACGTGATTTTGCTAACTCTGACTACATTTTAGTTTTGTATTTGAATTTTTATACAGTAACATGGACATTTAATGTTAATTGCCGTCGGTGCGTTCAGTCTGTCTGTCTGCAATTCTTGTGTACACGATAGCTTACAATTTTATCTGATCTTCATACATATATATAATGATGAAATCTCGATTAAGATCGAACTGGCAACAGTCGGGTGAATATTTTTTTAAATATGAAAATAAAAGCGTCAAAATAAGCTTGTAGGCATGAGGCTACAGTGTTTATTTGATGTTGATGACACTTAGTATTTGGAAACCGTTGAATGGTGCGTTATTGCCGATTTAGAGTTACTTACGTTTATGTTATTATTTTTAGGCCCGATTTAATCTTACCAGATTAATACAACAATCTCGTTAAAGAAACACAAACTATATGGATATACTATGTCTGACATTTATTTTTTAACCGCTTACCCACCCACACTCCGATCAAGTGCATGGTGGATATACTAGTTTAAACATATGTACATAGTAATATCCACCTCTCACATATGCCCTTCTTACAAAAATAAAAATAGTTAAAAATCTAACAAAGGCATATGTGAGGCGATCATCATCGTGTAACCATAACGTATAATACATTCTAAAAAAAGAAGTAAATGACAAGTTTGATGTAGGAAAAACACTAGATATGTGTTTTTCACATGAATGTATTAGGAAAATATAAATTAGTGTATTGCACTGCTATATCATGTAAATATAAGTTATCTATATTAGAGTATAAATATAATCTATATGTATATAATTTGTAAAAATATAAATATGTAGTAAATATATGATATATGTATAAATATAATCTATATGTATAAATATAATCTATATGTATAAATATAATCTATATGTGTATAAATATAATCTATATGTATAAATATAATCTATATGATGTGTATATAAATATAATCTATATGTACAAATACAAACTATATATATATATGAAAGTTAAATGATATAGTATATGTATATATATGAAATGGTGTATAATTTACGTAAATATAAGAATGAATAAGAAATGTATATGTAAAAATACGTATGTGATGATATATGAATATCACAGATGAGGCTGAAATCGAGAATGGCTATATAGTAGCAAATGTGATATCTCCAACAATCGATACAAAAGGGTATTATATCACCGACAGGTTTTGGGGCAGAGCGATTTGTCCAGATTATATTAAGGTAATGGAACATATTGGGGAACAGTTTGTGGTGTATCCCTGGCAAGAATCTTACAAATTCATGCAACTGGATGGGTTCTCTTAGGGTGTTTGACATAAAGTGACATTTATTAACTCAACGTTTCACATGCTCATACAGGCAGCGTAATCAAGAGACTAAAATAATATAGGTTGGTTGGTAAATGACAAGTTAACCTTCGCTTCCAGCAATTGCTGATATCGCAAACAAGGTAGTTGTTGGTATTCGTAGTAGTTGGTATTTGGATTAGTTCAAATTGGACGATTCTGTGCTGTTGGTCTGGCTAAAGGTTCATATGATGCATTGATTTCTAATTTTGGTAAAGAACATTTGGTTTAATAGGGCTCTGAAAATGGGTAATTTCCATATTTCAAGTATTTTCAGATGTTCATATCTCATGAACAAGACTCTTGGCAACATTCCAATTCATATTATTGCAATTTGTTTTTCATTAGCTTTCTAACAATATCTTTATATTAGCTATAGACCGGAAATTGTTGAAAATACGCCTAGTAGAAAATAAGCGATTTTAGCATTCATATTTTTTTATTTTTAGATCTATTTAACTTAAAAACAAAATTCGAACAGACTTGTAATGTGCAAATTCACAGCTTTAAAACAATATATAAATCAATATGTATGAATAAGATTTGCGAAAATTTTTAGGATAAAATTACACACTAATTAAACAGATATAAATGTTACAAGAAGAGTTAAGAAGATAATGTAACAGGTCATAAAGTCAAATTTTGTTAGTTTCTTATCGTTTAGTCAAGACACAAATTTTGACATTTCCAGTTTAAGTATCGCAACCAATCAAAACAAGTCATTAGACTGAGTAGGCGTGGTTAGTTCTATCTTAAATGACAGCCAGGAGATAAAACAAATTCTAAATATCTCGGAAGCTACACAACTGTTACAAACAGGTCTAGTTATTTTTATGGAATTGGATATTATAAATGCAACGGTTCACCCATGCAATAGAAGGGACGCGCACTGCCTTGGTACCGTCTAACGGTTCTAGTTTTTTTTTAATTTTACAAACGAGGTCCATTCTTATAAATGTTTATAAAGAGACAATGATACTATTAAGGTAGTCAAGGAAATTTTGTCATTAGTATTCATAATAAAGTTTGAACTATAATTTAAAATCTAATTATTACATTTTAAAATAACATGGAATTCATCTTTAATTATATTTGCAGCATTATCACGTACGTTCAGTAAAGGTACTCAAATATTCACCATACGCCTAACCTTTCGTACATAAGTCTTAGTAACGTGATTTTGCTAACTCTGACTACATTTTAGTTTTGTATTTGAATTTTTATACAGTAACATGGACATTTAATGTAAATTGCCGTCGGTGCTTTCAGTCTGTCTGTCTGCAATTCTTGTGTACACGATAGCTTACAATTTTATCTGATCTTCATACATATATATAATGATGAAATCTCGATAAAGATCGAACTGGCAACAGTCGGGTGAATATTTTTTTAAATATTAAAATAAAAGCGTCAAAATAAGCTTGTAGGCATGAGGCTACAGGGTTTATTTGATGTTGATGACACTTAGTATTTGGAAACCGTTGAATGGTGCGTTATTGCCGATTTAGAGCTACTAATGTTTATTTTATTATTTTTAGGCCCGCTTTAATCTTAAGGTTAATACAACAATCTCGTTAAAGAACCACAAACTATATGGATATACTATGTCTGACATTTATTTTTTAACCGCTTACCCACCCACGCTCCGATCAAGTGCATTGTGGATATACTAGTTTAAACATATGTACAAAGTAATATCCACCTCTCACATATGCCCTTCTTACAAAAATAATAATAGTTAAAAATTTAACAAAGGCATATGTGAGGCGATCATCATCGTGTAACCATAACGTATAATACATTCTAAAAAAAAGAAGTAAATGACAAGTTTGATGTAGGAAAAACACTAGATATGTGTTTTTCACATTAATGTATTAGGAAAATATAAATTAGTGTATTGCACTGCTATATCATGTAAATATAAGTTATCTATATTAGAGTATAAATATAAACTATCTGTATATAATTTGTAAAAATATTGATATGTAGTAAGTATAATATATATGATATATGTATAAATATAATCTATATGTATAAATATAATCTATATGTATAAATATAATCTATATGATATATGTATAAATATAATCTATATGTATAAATATAATCTATATGATGTGTATATAAATATAATCTATATGTACAAATACAAACTATATATATATATGAAAGTTAAATGATATAGTATATGTATATATATGAAATGGTGTATAATTTACGTAAATATAAGAATGAATAAGAAATGTATATGTAAAAATACGTATGTGATGATATATGAATATCACAGATGAGGCTGAAATCGAGAATGGCTATATAGTAGCAAATGTGATATCTCCAACAATCGATACAAAAGGGTATTATATCACCGACAGGTTTTGGGGCAGAGCGATTTGTCCAGATTATATTAAGGTAATGGAACATATTGGGGAACAGTTTGTGGTGTATCCCTGGCAAGAATCTTACAAATTCATGCAACTGGATGGGTTCTCTTAGGGTGTTTGACATAAAGTGACATTTATTAACTCAACGTTTCACATGCTCATACAGGCAGCGTAATCAAGAGACTAAAATAATATAGGTTGGTTGGTAAATGACAAGTTAACCTTCGCTTCCAGCAATTGCTGATATCGCAAACAAGGTAGTTGTTGGTATTCGTAGTAGTTGGTATTTGGATTAGTTCAAATTGGACGATTCTGTGCTGTTGGTCTGGCTAAAGGTTCATATGATGCATTGATTTCTAATTTTGGTAAAGAACATTTGGTTTAATAGGGCTCTGAAAATGGGTAATTTCCATATTTCAAGTATTTTCAGATGTTCATATCTCATGAACAAGACTCTTGGCAACATTCCAATTCATATTATTGCAATTTGTTTTTCATTAGCTTTCTAACAATATCTTTATATTAGCTATAGACCGGAAATTGTTGAAAATACGCCTAGTAGAAAATTAGCGATTTTAGCATTCATATTTTTTTATTTTTAGATCTATTTAACTTAAAAACAAAATTCGAACAGACTTGTAATGTGCAAATTCACAGCTTTAAAACAATATATAAATCAATATGTATAAATAAGATTTGCGAAAATTTTTAGAATAAAATTACACACTAATTAAACAGATATAAATGTTACAAGAAGAGTTAAGAAGATAATGTAACAGGTCATAAAGTCAAATTTTGTTAGTTTCTTATCGTTTAGTCAAGACACAAATTTTGACATTTCCAGTTTAAGTATCGCAACCAATCAAAACAAGTCATTAGACTGAGTAGGCGTGGTTAGTTCTATCTTAAATGACAGCCAGGAGATAAAACAAATTCTAAATATCTCGGAAGCTACACAACTGTTACAAACAGGTCTAGTTATTTTTATGGAATTGGATTTTATAAATGCAACGTTTCACCCATGCAATAGAAGGGACGCGCACTGCCTTGGTACCGTCTAACGGTTCTAGTTTTTTTTTAATGTTACAAACGAGGTCCATTCTTATAAATGTTTATAAAGAGACCAGGATACTTTTAAGGTAGTCAGGGAAATTTTGTCATTAGTATTCATAATAAAGTTTGAACTATAATTTAAAATCTAATTATTACATTTTAAAATAACATGGAATTCATCTTTAATTATATTTGCAGCATTATCACGTACGTTCAGTAAAGGTACTCAAATATTCACCATACGCCTAACCTTTCGTACATAAGTCTTAGTAACGTGATTTTGCTAACTCTGACTACATTTTAGTTTTGTATTTGAATTTTTATACAGTAACATGGACATTTAATGTAAATTGCCGTCGGTGCGTTCAGTCTGTCTGTCTGCAATTCTTGTGTACACGATAGCTTACAATTTTATCTGATCTTCATACATGTATATAATGATGAAATCTCGATTAAGATCGAACTGGCAACAGTCGGGTGAATATTTTTTTAAATATTAAAATAAAAGCGTCAAAATAAGCTTGTAGGCATGAGGCTACAGGGTTTATTTGATGTTGATGACACTTAGTATTTGGAAACCGTTGAATGGTGCGTTATTGCCGATTTAGAGTTACTAATGTTTATTTTATTATTTTTAGGCCCGCTTTAATCTTAAGGTTAATACAACAATCTCGTTAAAGAACCACAAACTATATGGATATACTATGTCTGACATTTATTTTTTAACCGCTTACCCACCCACGCTCCGATCAAGTGCATTGTGGATATACTAGTTTAAACATATGTACAAAGTAATATCCACCTCTCACATATGCCCTTCTTACAAAAATAATAATAGTTAAAAATTTAACAAAGGCATATGTGAGGCGATCATCATCGTGTAACCATAACGTATAATACATTCTAAAAAAAGAAGTAAATGACAAGTTTGATGTAGGAAAAACACTAGATATGTGTTTTTCACATGAATGTATTAGGAAAATATAAATTAGTGTATTGCACTGCTATATCATGTAAATATAAGTTATCTATATTAGAGTATAAATATAAACTATCTGTATATAATTTGTAAAAATATAAATATGTAGTAAATATATTCTATATGATATATGTATAAATATAATCTATATGATATATGTATAAATATAATCTATATGATATATGTATAAATATAATCTATATGATATATGTATAAATATAATCTATATGTGTATAAATATGATCTATATGTATAAATATATAATCTATATGATGTGTATATAAATATAATCTATATGTACAAATACAAACTATATATATATATGAAAGTTAAATGATATAGTATATATATATATATATGAAATGGTGTATAATTTACGTGAATATAAGAATGAATAAGAAATGTATATGTAAAAATACGTATGTGATGATATATAATATCACAGATGAGGCTGAAATCGAGAATGGCTTTATAGTAGCAAATGTGATATCTCCAACAATCGATACAAAAGAGTATTATATCACCGACAGGTTTTGGGGCAGAGCGATTTGTCCAGATTATATTAAGGTAATGGAACATATTGGGGAACAGTTTGTGGTGTATCCCTGGCAAGAATCTTACAAATTCATGCAACTGGATGGGCTCTCTTAGGGTGTTTGACATAAAGTGACATTTATTAACTCAACGTTTCACATGCTCATACAGGCAGCGTAATCAAGAGACTTAAGGTGCTTCGGAACCTTGCAAAATAGGTTGAAAATGTTTGAAGTGAACTTTTTAATTAGACCTTTATCATTTCATATTTTGTGTTATATGGATGCCCTATTATGTTTAATCACCTAAATAAAACTTTATAAAAAAAAAAAAATGTTTTTGAAAGATGTAATTACCATTTATTTGAAAAAATTGAGACATTCACTAACAACAGAAATTCATCTGTAAAATGTCCATTAAAATAACTATTTCTTATGTCAACACAAGCTCTGATATGTAAACTACAGCACTCCAATCGTGAAATTTGGAAAAAATAAATGATATTTTAATAAAAGGCCTTTAAATTTCTTCTAAATTCAGTAAAGAAAAGCGGCCATTTTTTTCGGTACTACTTTTTTTTTATAGTATGGTGATGTGTATGGGCACTATTCAGTCCAGTAAGATAATGTAGTGATTTCACTTTTTGCAAGAGATATTACGTTCTCCATATTAATTCCTAGCAAAAAATCTGAATTTACGGCAATACAGAAGTAATAAGATTTCCAAATAAGAACATACCACCATTTCCCAATTTCATGTTCTATGGACGAAAAAGTATGTGTAGACATGCTAGGGATCCCCATTGTTCCCATACATGGCTGTTGCCACTTCCTGTCGTCATACTTCCCCATACAGCATAGAGGTTTATGTTGTAGGCTACCACTTCGAACCAGATGTGGTTGTCGTAGGTGATGTGGTCAATTTAATGCTCTGTATCTCTTTCCTCAGTTGATAGCCATGATGCTTTTTGGTCTAATTCAGGATAAACAAGATAGTAACCAAAACAGGAGTTGTACAATCAAATTGCTATTTTAAAAATCCTGCTAGGGGCTTATATCCAGTCTCAGTATTTGTTGATATATTTATCAGCTATTTGGATTTTCACTTCATTGACCAATGCAGAGTGAAAGTAATAAACAACCACACCAGCGAAGAACGCCCTCACAGTATGATTGCAATTTCAAACACCCTACGAGTGGTAACAAAAATCTAGATCCAGCAGTCTTTGGTAGCCTGATCTGCGATCTTCTGCATCCAAACTTTACCAATTAAATTGCCTGGGTGAATACCATCCTTGTACAGTTAATTGCTGTAATACCGGCGAGTTGTTGGTTGAGCAGATTCTGCACTGGTACTTCTTTTTCTGCACGCTTAAGACACCCTGTAAAGATCCACGTAGAAATAATGAGAATGACTTCAAATGTAATTATTTATAGATCTGAGGATTGTGTCCAGTTGAGAAATTTGAGCTACCAGTTGGCGGTCTTGGTCTTCGAAAACTGATGGATCTTTATGGTACCTCTTTTGGTTCCACAGAAATATGGAGAAGTAAGGGTACTGCTGATATTTGTCAGCTATAGACGGTTTTTTTCAGTTGTCGCCCCTAGTTTAGATATCTGCCACTAGAGGCGCTGTTGTGAAATCCGCCATTACGAGAGTGAAATTTCACGTCGAGTAGGCCTAATCTGATCGCAATTTTTGTGCCATTTCACTAGCCTTTAGAAGATATTTGATCCAATTTATATTTAATTAACTCTATTTTACTGACTGTCTACGTGGGCAGTGTTTTATTGAAATTCGTGCTGATATTACCCGTCATATCGCATTTTTGGATAGTTTTTGTGTTTGTTGACATTTGTGACCCAGTTTTATTTATAAAAATATGATTGCCCTACTTGAATAATTGAAAGAATTTTAATGAAAGCAGTTCACTTAATTTTCGTGATTTGTTTTCTTGATGATTTGTTGAAAAGAATAAATTATCAAATTAAATAGTAAGCATTTTAATCCTTCATTCCCTTCACCTATCACATATATGTCTCACCCAAAGCCACTTATTGATATTCTTGTACTTACATTCTGACAAGGCTTATAAAAATTTGTCTGTAAATCTAAATCTGTAAGGGATTGTGGTCTTCACCAATAGCTAGATCCCAGTCTTAGCTTTGCACTATAATTTTTTTTTCTGAGAAGAATAGTTAATTGACAAATAATTTTCGAGGTCTGAAGAAATGAGGCTAGCTAGTTAGTGCAAATGCAATGAAATACAGAAGGTAATAAGCATTTATTTAATGATGCGGGTTGGAAAATATATATAACAAAATATCTGATCTATCCATATTTTACATAATAAATAAGCATCATTGTCAATTTCTCGAATTAAATCATCCCTCAAAAAATTTCAATTTGTCAGCAAGAACAGGAATCTAAGAACTAAATATTTTACTGGCAAGACTTTTAGAAATTCCAAAGCGTCTACATAAATATTAAATTTAACCTTAGCCTCATAAGAACAAGTAATATTTGACCTGCAATATATCTAATTAGGCCTAAAAGGTGAAAATATTGAAAGCAGTCCTACACTCAACTAATTAAAAAAAAAACACCTCTTTCTTCACACCTGTGTATAATAAAGGATCATTGTCATTAATCAAACAGGTAGCTGCTCTTCGTTCCTATCTATCGATAACTTCCGTTTTTTCACAGCCGCATCTGTTGTATCATCACGCCTCAATAACTTGCGCCTGCCAGGTGTAACAATCGCCTCGTAACCAAGCTTTAACTTAGGAATGGGATTTTCTGGCGTCGGAACTCCTCCAATACAATGTTCAGAACAAACATAAATTTTCTTTGGTAGAAATTTGCGATTGATAGCCTTCATCCATTCGAGTTGAGCTGGTTCATCATTAGACGGCATCGATAAGAAATCGGAAAGGTAACAAACATGGTTATTCTTCGTGGGTAAGGTGATGAACTTCAAACACCATTTCCTTCCACTGGTTGATTTTCCGCCTATTATTGGTACAGCCGTTGATCGTACAAGATGTTCCTCCACTTTTCGTGTATTTTCTTTGATCCATTCTTTTTCACTTTGATCGTTGAACAACGAAAAATTTATGTAAACAAAAAATATTTCGCCTTGACGCCATTAACTAATACGTGAAACGGAAACGAGGCTAGGCAAATTTCACGCTCGTAATGGCGGACATGTCACGTGATACTCTAATGGCCGCGCCCATGGTTTTGGCGGGAAATATGAATGGACCCGCCTATATCCCTGACTAATGAATTGTCACAAGATACAAGACTGATAAAGCCAGATTTGTCCTTGGATGTCAAGTCACAGGTTCCATGCCAAGCATACACAGGGGGGGCCTGGAACCCAATCTCCTCTGCAAGATTATCTCAGATAGTCAAGGGCATGGGAGTCCTTCCTCCTTTAGAATTAATGAAAATTTGTCTTTCAACATCATTACTGTCATTAGGCCTAGCAGTAGCAGATCTGGGCCTAGATCTACTAAACTCTAAATGATTCCCCTTGCTATCTGTGAAAAGTAATGGTGTGTAAACCTTATCTTCCTTCGGAATGCAGCTTTCCTTGGTCATAAATTTTTGAAGTTTCCTTTCCATTTTTGAATAGCAATCCTCACCTGTATAAGAGATGCGAGCTCTAAGACACTATCATGCTGACTGCCTGTAAGCCTACGTAGGTATGGTGTAAAAACCATATCGCAGACGTAGAGTAAGGATCGACCTGCTTTGGCTTCTTCTGTGTATTAATTTTTCGTTCTTCTGTGATTCTTCTTGGCCTTTTTGCCGGAGACTGAGTCCACGTTAATACGCTGTCGCGTGCCGTTTTATAGATTGCTGCACGGAGAAATCGTGTTACTTCCGTCACGTGGTCAAAGAGGTGACGTAATAACCATCACTATGGATTTCTCTCATTGTCATATTCGTAACTGAGGAAGAAATCCTTACTGTTCATTTCTTGTTTTGGAGAAATATTCATATTACATTGGTCCATATTTACTTATTGAGTTATATGTGGACTCAAAAGTCACTTTTATAGATAGGCCCCTAGCCTAGGCCACACATTTTATAGTTCCCATCGTAGGGGCCTAGCACCTGATTCCACATGATTCCAAAACTTGCAAGAAGTGATGTTTCGAAAGTTTACACGGTTCAGGTTAATAACTGAATATAGCTTGACTGTAATTTGCGTTCGTTTACAGGAGTAACTCATTGGCAAGGATGTAGACTTAATCTGTCCACTCAAGGCTTAGGTGTAACAAAATTTTTATGACCTCTTTGGACTGCCGTAAACACATGCCATTTATGGTAAATATTGTGGTAAATACTAAAACATTTTTTTTTTTAATTTACAATGACATATGAATGTTTTATTCGGTAAATTATCACCGTTTACATAAAAATATGTCATTAAAATATTTTTGGTGAATAATTTCGAAACTTTATAAACAAAACTTGTGAGACTTGCACCATCACGTGGTCTGTATGTTTACATTGACGGTTTCCTGTTTGAAGGTAAATTTCTTTTATTTTCGAGATATTTATTTCCTTTTTATGCTGATTGTATTATTCCATGTACATCAAAGTTAAAGGATTGCATAATGTAACCTCATGTCAGTTATCCGATCTTTCACATTTCATCAATGTTGACATTTTTCTTGAGAAATACCGATTGACTCCCTATGAACGAAGACCTACGCACATCAAAGACTTCTGTGTGGTTTTGATGTTTTCAAATAAAGTTTTCGTTTCAGTCAGTTTTTAAATGCATCAATTAATCAATTATTCTCAACGCTTATTTTCCAGCGTAAAAATATGAACTGTTTGGTTTGTATTGCCATGCACAAGGATATGTCATGCATCGAGCACGAAGCTTCGTGTCAACAAATGTGAACCGTGATGTGAAAATTGGTGTTAGTGACCGATAATCGTTGAATCCGTGTAAGGCGATTTGGTACTACCGAAGAGAAGAGATTCCCAGCTTCAATCTTGTGTGTATGGATGTATGTGTTCTGGAAATCAGTGGAATTAGTGTACATTTTAGTCATTTTTGACAGACAGAAGAGCCGCCATATTGTCCGCCATTTTCTTTACCATGTGTTGCACTTGCCATAAAATCAAGGAAGTGTGGCTTATAGGTGCCTATTATTGGAAAACTAAGGTTGGAGTGATGTACCTATAACGTGTGAGCTACCTTCTGTGTATCTTTTAAGGATTATGTATGTGTATTTGTGGAGAATTATTGTTGTTAGAGATTTGTTATTTTGTCTTATTTTCAGACTAAAAAGCTGGGGTCATTCAGTGCATTTGATGATTTAAAGGGAAACGTTCACAAAATTTGGTTTTTGGTGTTTATGTGCATATTTTGAGCTTTTGTATCCAAGGTGGCCACTTGTTGCAACTGAAATAGCTTTTGCAATATTTTTGGACTCAGCTCATTTATTGCAAGGTTCCGAAGCACCTTAAATAATATAGGTTGGTTGGTAAATGACAAGTTAACCTTCGCTTCCAGCAATTGCTGATATCGCAAACAAGGTAGTTGTTGGTATTCGTAGTAGTTGGTATTTGGATTAGTTCAAATTGGACGATTCTGTGCTGTTGGTTTGGTTGTTGGTAAATAAAATAATAGAACCAGTTTAACAATATATATAGAGAAATAACGAGTAACAATCATAAATAGAACAACAGTAGATTAAGACATCAAATAACAGAGATTAAGAATTTCAAAATTTTAAAATAACAGAGATTAAGACATTAAAGGGGTACAGACGGAGTAGAGTTGACTAATTAGATGGGAAACCATTGAAGTTATGATAGGACTGAGTTAATTAGTTCATTCCATACAGTAGGGATGTAATAACCTGTATCACGATTCAGTTCTGGCTTATGTCGTTGTATCTCAATGGCTTCTCTTAGTTTTCGGTTCTTCCAACTATTTTGATGTTTTGATAGAAGTTTGACTTAGATTCCATCTAATTCTGTGACGACTGTCTTTTAGGTGTTCCGCTATCGCCGATTCTTCTGGTTTACGGTTGTTGCAAGCAGTCATGTGTTCTGCTATTCGGATTGATATTGGTCTTGATGTCTCACAAATATATGACTTCTTGCAGCTACAATCTACCTTGTAGACTACACCTTCGGATCTGGGTTGATTTCCTCTCTGCGGCCATCTGCGTGTAGTAAGGTTTTCAATGAGGTGCTTCCAGAGAATACTACCGTTGCTCCTATCTGTTGGGTTAATACTCGTTTGATGTGGTGACTAATAGTTCCTATATAAGGGATGTTGAAGAATAGGGGTGGTTTAGGTGGTTTAAGTTCTTTGCAGGTCGGTATAAGTGTATTCGTCATAATCCTATTTACCAGTTTAGTGTCATATTCGATTGATGAAGGAGTTCTTTAGGTGGTTAAGTTCAGCTTCTAATGATTCTTCATTGCATATGATATTGGCACGTCTAGTTTATGTTGATATTATGATACCTGTTTTATCTGTCATAGGATGGTTTGAGGCGTTGTGGACATATTGATCCGTATGGGTGGGTTTCCTATAAACAGTAGTTGAGAGGACATTATTTCGTCTGGAGATTAGCACATCAAGGAATGGTAGTTGTTTAGCATTATTTTCACATTCTATAGTAAATTGGATTCGAGGATGGATACTGTTAAGATGGAGTCGGAGTTCTTAAGGATCTTTATTTTGGTCTAGTTTAGTGAGAAATTGAGATAATTTGTAGTAAACACTGTCCCTAGAACACACAAGGAGACTAACTTTTACTGAGTCTTTGTGGATCTTGATCTGTGCTTTGGCTTATAGAGGGCTGGGATGTGAAATATGGAGCTGTTTATGTAGGATTTCCTCAATTTCTTGTTTATCTTCAAGTTCTTTAAGTTTAGATTTCAATTTTCGGTTAAGGGTTGCTGTTGGGTCAGTGTTGATTCTGTGGTAAGTAGTCTGGTCTGCTAGGCTGGTATCTACTAGCTCTTCTAGGTGGTTGGTGTCAATTACTACTGTTGCCTTTCCTTTATCAGCTGGTAATATTGAGATGGATTTGTCTTCGTTCAGTTCTAAAGATGAATTTCAAAACCAATGAAAGTGTATCATGTAGAATTCAAATTCAAACTAAAACAAAGGGGTTTTTTTTTAAAAAAAAAGCAATTCTCAATTATACAGGTAATATAACTGTCTGTTATTGAGCTTTAACTTGATATTTCAGGATTACAATTTCTCAAGGGTTTTGAAGTACATATTGATGATGAATTATGTTTTAAACACACTGGTGATTCAAACCCTACTGCAGTATTTCCAGTAGAATGTAGTAGAACTTTAACGGGTCGTTATGTTAATATCAGTCGACATATTGATACCGGTACCAGATATTATATTACGTTATGTGAAGTTGAAATTTACAGTAAGTATTTAAATAATAACCCATTTGTCATA
>CM060202.1:31795639-31811881 GCA_030562195.1 Nipponacmea schrenckii | reverse complement strand
TGTCTAATAATACCCAACTAACCCTCGGTTCGAGATTAGAAATAACCCTTGGCGTTCGGCCGCGGGTTATTTCTAATGTCGACCTCGGAGTAGGGTATTATTTACTACTTAAACCCCTACACAAGTATTATTAGTTATTCAGTTCTGTTATTCTTCACATGGTTTGTGAACTTGTACAAATAGTTATTAATAATATATGTTAATGATGTAATTAATTATATAAATTGAAATTTTTCATAATAATTATAAGATATTTCCTACTTACAATAAACTGATACATTAGTTGATCCTTGTTTACCAGAATTACCTCTACAAGACCATGTTGTATCATCTTGTTTATTTATATTACTTATATTGAGATATAGTTGTTTGTTGTTATTATTTATACATCCACATTTATATCTATTATCTATTGGTTGACTCCCACAGTTTATCATATTACATACAACAGTATTGTTTCTACGGAAATCCATACCACTAGGTGAATCTGTAACATCACATTGTAATGTATAATTTTCACCTAATACAGCATAACTTTCAGGACCTCCTCTTAAAGTATATTGACCTGTAATATAAATAATATGTTAATAAAAGAACTAATTATTGTTACCTTTCACTTTAAACTGAAGCCTTGCTATTAATACTTTTTATTTCAGCTTTCAATGAACATAATACATAAAACAATATTGTTTCTTAGAAAATTAACACCACTAGGTGAATCTGTAACATACGGAAGCATGGAGGGGACATAAGAAAAAAAATTATTTAACTTGTGGCCACGACTTAGTATCTCGTGGCCACGACCTAGCATCTCGTGGCCACGACTTAGTATCTCGTGGCCCCAACTTAGCATCTCGTGGCCACGACTTAGTATCACAAGGCCAAAACACCAACTTCAAAATTGCGACTCTTAGGTTTCCTGATACTGGAAGCAATGAAATAATCTGATATGTATTATATTTCATATACAACACAATATAATCATGTGTTGATCGCTTATAATGTCTCGTGGTCACCAGTTATCTAGATTAAAAGATAAGAAATAAACATAAACCTACACATCTGAACTCTTCTTGTAGCATTTATATCTGTTTAATTAGAGTGTAATTTTATTCTATAAAATTTTGCAAATTTTACTTATGCATATTGATTTATATATTGCTTTTATAGCTGTAAATTTGCACATTATAAATCTTTTCGAATTTATTTTTTAAGTTTACATAGAACTAAAAATAAACTAGAACTGTGAACAGTACTGAGAGTGGCAAACAACCCCTATGGAGCCACTTAAATACAAGGTAACATGATATAGCCTTTTTTAAACACTCAAAACAAACTTTTTAACAACCATTATAAGCATATGTATGAACAGCTTCGGTCAAGTACATTATTTGACTTGAAAATTATTAAGGTAATTGAAGGTCAAGGTCCCTTGATATAGCCTTTTGAATTTTTTTAAAAACTAAAACGGGTACAAAAAAATTGTTGTTGACCATTATAGGCCTATGTGTGGATAGCAAAGGTCAAGAACATTCTACTTGTAAAAATTCAGGGTTGTTGAAGGTCAAGGTCATTTGATATAATTGTTGTCGATCATAATAGGCATATGTGTGGATAGCTTAGGTCAAGAACACCCTACTTGCAAAAATTCAGGGTCATTGAAGGTCGAGGTCATTGTATTTGGCCTTTTGAATTTTTTTAAAAAACTAAATCGGGTACAAAAAAATTGTTGTTGACCATTATAGGCCTATGTGTGGATAGCAAAGGTCAAGAACATTCTACTTGTAAAAATTCAGGGTCATTGAAGGTCAAGGTCATTTGATATAATTGTTGTCGATCATAATAGGCATATGTGTGGATAGCTTAGGTCAAGAACACCCTACTTGCAAAAATTCAGGGTCATTGAAGGTCGAGGTCATTGTATTTGGCCTTTTGAATTTTCAAAAAAATTCAATCGGGCATTAAAAAAATTTAAATTTGAAAATCAAAATTCTGTTCCGAACAAGTTTTAAATAAAGTAACAAGCTTTCGAAAAACACCAAAATCGGACAAATCGGATAAAAATTAGGGAACTTATTAAAATTTTGCTGAATGTTACCGTTCTGTGATGACACATAAAGTATCACTTCCGGTTTGGATTTTTTATTCTAAAAGGGTTCTAATTATGCCTGATAGTATATATGTAAAGCTTTTGTACTGATTTCTTACATACACCGGAAGCTGGGTGACCCAACGCTGTTCTAAAAAACCGGAAGTTCTCACACAAAAACCGGAAGTGGTAAAAAAAATTTTATGATGCGGTTTTATTTCTATAGGCTACTTCTCTATATTATGTAATTTTCAAAGCGATCGGATAATTAGCAACAAAGTTATGCAATTATTCAATTATTATTATGCAATTACTAACTACTGATGCGTAAAAATTTTAGTTTTATATATTCATTTTCTATTCCAGTACGTATCTTATCGTATTTTTCAAACCAAATGTCTATACCATTTTCGAGTTGGGCTAGGGAGCTTCCCAAAAAAAAAAAAAAAAAAAGTCTAATGAAAACAAAGAGTGGCAAATTTCTAATTTGCCACTCAAAAAATATGAATGATAAAATTGCTTAGTTTCCTAATGGCGTATTTTCAACAGTTTTCAGTCTATAACTAATATAAAGATATTGTTAGAAGATAGCTTGCCAGGCAAGGTAACATACGCCCACTGGCAGCATTGAATTTGAATAATTAATTGAGCTATAACTAAAAAAATTCACTGAATATGGAACTCGAGGGCAAAGACTCAAAAACTATTCATGGAAAATCGTCAAATTCAAACTTGACCACCATCTTATCTATTTCAATACTCATACCGAGTTTCATCAAATATATTAAAACATTGTAGCTTTTTTTTCACCAACAAAAATTTCTGACGCAATTTTACTAAGTCAAGGGCAATAACTAAAAAATCATAGGTTAAAAAAATTCGAACTTGACCGCCGTCTTATCAATTCCAATGCTCACACCAAGTTTCATTAAAATCCATAGAAAATTGAAATTGAATTCTATTATGTCTACAACAAATGAATTTTTACACAATTTTACTTAGTCAAGGGCAATTACTCATAAACTTTTCACCGAGAAATCGTCAAATTCGAAACCTGACCAACGCCTTATCAATTCCAATGTTCACATACCAAGTTACGTTCAAATCCATTGAATATTGTAGCTTCTGTTGCATCAACAATAAATTGTGACGTGATATAACTAAGTCAAGGGCAATAACTCAAAAATGGTTCATCGAAAAACCTTCAAATTCGATAATTATGCAAATTATATTTTTTTTAAAAATTTGAAAAAAAATTTGATTAAAAATGGCGGCTGAGTAGTATTTTTCCAATTTTGCATATTTCAAGATGGCCATCAAATGGTTACGAATTCGCATATACGGCAAACATACAAAATGAAGATATTGATGGTACTAATTCTGTGGAATAACAAATCAGATAATCGTATATTGCAAGAGGAGGTCATGATAGTACAGCGTTTAAGCACCGAAGTATCTGGGAAGGCTCAAAAATATTCCAGAGTTGGTACTCTTTAAACTGAAGCCTTGCTATTAATACTTTTTATTTCAGCTTTCAATGAACATAATACATAAAACAATATTGTTTCTTAGAAAATTAACACCACTAGGTGAATCTGTAACATACGGAAGTGAATTCGATGAAGTGAACATCGCCAACATAAAGGAAGCATGCACACAACAGTATGCAGTTTCTGGTCTATCATGTAATGTCCTATAGCGGGTGAGCAAGGACCCCCATGCCTTGGTATTGACGTACTTTGAGATGCAGTGCTCTGTATCCAAGTAATTTTCCAGGGCCATAAAAATCACTTTGAACGGTAGTTTTAATTCTTTATCTACACATTTATCGATATAATATATATTAAAATACCTCAATCACCTCTCTTAACGGCAAGAGATATTTACCACTAGTGGCAAATAGCTAAATGCCGTTTAAATGGCTATATACCACGCGTGGTAAAAATTAAACTTACATAAAATGGGTATTTTGGAATTCAAACTTTTTCGGACGTGCATTTTGATCATAATTACTGTAAAACGCATGTAAATATTCCAGTAAATGACGGCAAAAACTAAATATTAACAAACTATAAAATGAAATTAGGATTTCGAAGGTCAGGCTCAGTGTAGACCTCAAGGACGCAATGTGATGTTTATATATCATATCGAATTGATCGGGCCTTATTAAATTTAGCATGCCATAATAATTTTTTTTCTCCTTATTCAATTCCTTGTTAAGAGGCCTTGTGTATGAACATCACCAACTAGTGTTACTAGTTTCGACTCACATACTCCGACTACAAAGAAGCGAACAAGCTCAAACAATACTAGCCTACATAGGCCTACTAGAATGCAAATCTTTAATGATTAACGAAAGCGGCCCATAACTTCAGCAAAACCTCAATGCTCTAAATTTAAAAGAATGCTACGGGTAAAAGAATCTTACGGACAAGCAATTTGCATAAGTTTATCATCTGAAAGACTGGAAATTACTAAGTTGTGTTATATAAAAAAAAGGTGTGAAAAGATTAACGCAAATCTCATGAGGTTGTAAACCGTCATTACATGTTGGAAAAATGAATCTTGACTGCTAATTGAATTAAAAACTGGATACAGGGGTTTATGTAGAAAATGCCTGAGGAGGTAGCCCCTTGAGGTTATATTAGTGTTTAGTGATTATATAGATAAATATCAATGCTTGTAGATAATACCGTTATCCATAAACTCGTTCTTTTCAGGAATTTTCACAAAAGAGTAAGTATAAAATATTAAAATAAGACACCAGAACCGTTAGACAGTACCAAGGCAGTGCGCGTCCCTTCTATTGCATGGGTGAAACGTTGCATTTATGAAATCCAATTCCATAATAATAACCTGTTTGTAACAGTTGTGCAGCTTCCGAGATATTTAGAATTTGTTATATCTCCTGGCTGTCCCCAAGCCTACTCAGTCTAATGACTAGTTTTGATTGGTTGCGATACTTAAACTGGAAATGTCAAAATTTGTGTCTTGACCATACGATAAGAAACTAACACAATATTTGACTTTATGACCTTTAACATTGTCTTCTTAACCCTTGTAACATTTATATCTGTTTAATTAGAGTGTAATTTTATTCTAAAAATTTTCGCAAATCTTATTTATACATATTGATTTATATATTGTTTTAAAGCTGTGAATTTGCACATTATAAGTCTGTTCGAATTTTGTTTTTAAGTTAAATAGATCTAAAAATAAAAAAAATATGAATGCTAAAATCGCTAATTTTCCACAAGGCGTATTTTCAACAATTTCCGGTCTATAGCTAAAATAAAGATATTGTTAGAAAGCTAATGAAAAGCACATTACAATAATGTCAATTAGAATGTTGCCAAGAGTCTTGTTCATGAGATATGACATCTGAAAATACGAGAAATATGCAAATTACCCATTTTCAGAGCCCCATTCAACCAAATGTTCTTTACCAAAATTAGAAATCAATGTATCATATGAACCTTTAGCCAGTGAAGATGATTGTGCAGATGGTCAAATTCAAAAGTTACGAATTTTTAAACGGAAGCCGGTTTTGAAAAACTTCGACAGGACCTAGTTCAACAACAAATTTGAAATTGAAAAAAATGCCACTAGAGGACCTAGATAATTATCCAAATTATTTTTTAAAACAAGTTTGAAAAAAATCGGATTAAAAATAGCGGTTAGGAATTTGCACATGCAAAATGAAGATATTGATGATACTAATTCTGTGAAATAATAAAATTGCAATTTTTTTCCCAAAAAAAAAATCTGAAAATTTCGATTTCTCTGATTTGCGATATCTTTTGGTCATTTCAGGCGTTTCTGGCTAATTTCGAAAAATGTTTTTTCGAGTTTCTAATGATAATTTTTTGTCTACTCATTTACCAATTTTTGTGAAAAAATAAGACGTTATTTGAAGAAAAAACGTTCTTTTTCATCAATCACGCACAATTACTATAGAACTAACAACAAAAATTTTTAAAAAATTAAAAAGCGCAATTTTGATCAAAATATCAAGTGTTATACACCATTGGAAAGAATAACTTACGTGTAATAAGGAAATGAAAGAAATTTTGACGTATGTAAATTAGGTCACATGACAGAGCTCTTCAAAGTTAAAAATTGCGATTTTCAAATGGCTGTTAAACCGGAAGTTGACATTGCACAACAAAAAATGAAAACATCAATGGATAGGTCTCGTCAAGGGCAACAACTTATCACGATATATGAACATTCGAAAATTAGGCACTTTTTGAAAAAATAGAACTGGAAATAAAAAGAAATTCAAAATGAGGCTTCCTGTGATTTGTTAGCAATCGATTGAAGATAACATCAACATCAAAATAACAATTGTCCGATTAACCCCTAAGGCCTAATTTTTTTGTTTTACAAAAGTTATTTGTTTAATGATAGCGGCTGACCTGTTACATCCGGGTAAATTTTTGTTAATTATTGATTCATAATGGGTTTTAAACGTAACTAATTGCAAAAAAAAATTTCAAATATCTTAAGAATTCCGGAAGCTGAAATTTCAAGTTTAGAGTCGAATGACGTCAGAACCGTGAGTGGTGTCAAAATTTTGAAAACGGAAATATGTTGACAAACAAAATGTCTATCTACCTGCAAATTTTTATTTTGATCTTATCAAAATTGTAGAAGTTAAAAAATGTGTGAAATTTAGATTACAAAAAGTCAGCGACAAAAGTCAAAATTTTCATGTTGTGAAACTGATATAATGTAGCGAGTATCCCCAAAACATGGAATAAAAAAAAGTTTTGATTTCGATTTTTTTAAAGGGTTAAACAGGATATTTTGGAAACAGTGTCTAAATTTATAGAAACGGGGAAATGTAAGGCTAGGCTAGTCCTCAGTGGCCTGCAACCAAAATTCTTTTTTAATCTGGCTTACACGACAAATTAATTAGGAACCCCTGTTCTAGACAATTGTAGGAGAATCGACAGATTGATGAACGAACGAACAAAGGTGACGCGAGTATATGACCAAACTTTCAAAATGCACAAATTTAGTCCTTTTTCATATCTTTCTATGGAAAGAGGAGAACCCTCGCAGATGTTACATGGGAGTCATATAAACTCGACCCTCGACAATTGTTGGAAATTGCACAAAAAAAGGATTGGCTAATTATAATAATTTCAGCGTAAAGGAGAACAGATAGAATTACTCTATGATATTTAGGCCCTTGCCACGTGGTCATTTAGGAGAAGGATAAAAATAGCCATAAACCGTTTAGAAAATGGCTGACAAATTTCACCGCTTGCTTTTTTACTGAAGTCCTAGCGAAACAAACACAGAATCTGCATTAATATTTTACACTTTGAATACATTTATTACATCAACAGCTTCAAACATTGAAATCAACATAAAAGTCCATTTTTAAAAAAACACATGGTATATAAAAACGTGCCACTTATTATTACAATGAAGCCTATAGTGACCTTGCTAAAATTACCACGAGTGGCAAATAGACAGTCCCCCAAATAAATAGTCATTTCGAAAACAACGAGCGGACACCCGAAAGGCTATACGCCCACCAGCAGCAAAGTTTTATTAGTGAGCAAAACACCAACAGCAAAAAAGTCAGAAAGCCAGGAACCAATGATTGAAATTTCATGAAATTCGAACCCATCCAAGATCTCATCAATATGAACAAGCATACCAAGTTTCATTGAAATCCGATGAAAACTGTGGTCTCTATTGTGGCCACAAGCAATCGTGGACGGATGGACAGACAGGGTCAACCGCAATATACGTCCACATTATATGTGGGCATATAAAAATGTTTGGATAAACATTGTAGCCTGTATCACACCCACAAGCTGAATTTGACGAATTCTCACATAACTCACCAACCGTAAAAGTCAGAAAGCTGATTTTAGAAAGGAACCGAGATTTTATGATGACAAAGACACCTACCAAGTTTCGAAAAGATCAGAAAAAAATTGTGGCCTGTATCGCACCCACAAGCTGAATTTGACGAAGTTTCGCTAAAAAAGAGGGCATAACTGTTAAAAGTCAGAAAGCTGGTTTTCAAAAGGAACCGAGATTATATGATGATAGAGACACATACAAAGTTTCGAAAAGATTGGACAAAAATTGTGGCCTGTATCGCGCCCACAAGCTGAATTTGACGAATTTTCGCTAAAAAAGAGGGCATAAACAAGCTGAATTTGACGAATTCTCACTAAGAAAGGGGGCATAACTCACCAACCGTAAAAGTCAGAAAGCTGATTTTCGAAAGGAACCGAGATTTTATGATGACAGAGACACATACCAAGTTTCATTGTAATCCGATGAAAACTGTGGTCTCTATTGTGGCCACAAGCAATTGTGGACGGACGGACGGACGGACGGACGGACGGACGGACGGACGGACGGACGGACAGACGGACGGACGGACGGACGGACGGACGGGGTCAACCGCAATATACGTCCACATTATATGTGGACGTATAAAAATCGATTGCATAACAAAGCTTGTCAATTGATTTCCCACGCAATATTCATGCCTAGTTCAAACAAAGGAATAGTACAGTGAAACCTCGTTATCTCGACTTCGGTAATATCCTTCTCTAATCCCTTTTTAAAAATACTTTTATCTCGAATTACCTGATATGTCGAAGTAATCTCACAGTCTCATCAAACAATTATCATTAATAACTCATTACTTGCAGAAAGCTGACAGCAAGCTTATGAAATATTTAACTGAATTTGCCGCTGCTATTTTGATATCGAAAGTAAGCCTATTGAGCAGACAATACATAATTGTTATCGGTTTACAGTCATTCAAAAAACAATGTTATGAGATACATGTATCAAATTTAGATTTTTTTCACACATGATAATCTACTGGTAATACATAACAAATTTTGAAAAGATATCTATATTATTTATAAATCAATAGAAGTGACGATTATTATAAAATATCGTGAAGGCTTCAAAATTTTGTTTTTGTTAAAATTCAGGCTACCGTAAAATTAATCATAAAAAAACGAAAGTAGAGAGTCCCGGATCTGGCTATATAAGACATATTATCAAGAGAATTTAAAATAAAGTTTAATCTCAGTCAAGGATTTTTCCTCAGAAGGCAATACTTTTTCAATTGTAGGACAATGAAATTCACAACTTTGGTTTACCTTGCAACTGACTGACGTATCTCAACAGAACACATGACTCGGACCGTGGACCACTCGACCTTCGTAGTCGAACAATCTTTAGGCCTACTTTCACTTTCAACTTTCAACAAAGTCAACAAAATGTTTCGAAGAGTATGTTCAGCTGAACGATCGTCTTTTTATTAAAAATATTTTAGAAATAAAAGAGGGAGTGCAATAGGCCTATTCCAAAATTAATAGGACTTATTCATCTGGAGCGACATTCCGTGTTCCCCTGACGTAATGAGGAATACCATACAATTCATTTTATCGTTCAACTTGTCGATAGATTTCAACTCGTCGACACCATTCCATGAGAGAACTGGTCGAAACAATCATATTCAGAAGCAATATATCAGTGTTGATTAATTAATCGGTTATCTCTGATCTTTCTGTTAGTTGAATGATTGCTGATCATTGTTAATAATAATCTCTGCCACAAGTCACAACATTCAACAATGCAGCATTCAACTGATATTTTGAAGGGTGATTATTTTGTTGTGTTAGAGAAATAGCTAACTTTAACATGTAAACGTATCTAAAATATTTTTTTTCCCGACGTAAGAACAAATTGTGTCTTGAAGTCAGAAAATGAAAAAAATTTGAAAAGTAAGGTTTATTTTTACTTCGTCCTCTGATTTTGAATTTAAAGATAGGGTGCCCGTAATCCAAAAAATAAAAAAAGTGTGGCCTAATGAATAGATTATACTACACCCTTGAAAAATCTGCCAGAATTATCATATGTTGTGCAATACTACATAACAAGGCCATTGGGCAATTGAGGACAACAACGCTGATTTTGGAGAAGCTACATATGAAGTAATGAAAATGGACGTGATTTTACGACATTTTTGTGAAATTTATTTATGTACATTTTAGCAGACAATTACAGGTTCATAAAACTGCTACTGTAGTCATAATCTGTTCCGGTATCCAGTTAAAACGGTAACATGTCAAAACGGTAACAAATTTTATTAGTTAAAACGGTAACAACTCCACCAAAACGGTAACAAAAATTTTCGGTTAAAACGGTAACAACTCCACCAAAATGGTAACAGATATTTTGGTGAATAAAAATAATTTATTTTGTACATTTCTTTAATATAAACATTTCGTAGTAGTAAAAATAACAATGGATTGTGAATATTAATTAGAAAATATTATGTATCGCGTTTTAATTATGATCGTGATTACTAATAATGATAGTTGTCAGGAAATCTGTTAGCTTATTAGGCCTATGTCGGTATACCGTATATTACTTTGATCAATTGGCAAAGATTGTTTGAGTTCTTTTCAATCACTGATTTTAAGTTAATACTATCTTGATTAATAAAGATCACATTAATTATAGGATTTATTTCGTTACCATTTTAACCAAAAATAGCTGTTACCGTTTTAGCGGAGTTGTTACCGTTTTAACCAAATTTCCGTTACCGTTTTGGTGGAGTTGTTACCGTTTTGACTAATAAAATTTGTTACCGTTTTGACATGTTACCGTTTTAACTGGTATTCTCTCCTTCTTCTCTAATTTTCAACTCCTCCTCCTCTAATTCAACTCATATCCTTCTTCACTAATTTTCAACTCCTCCTACTCTAGTTCAACTCATCTCCTACTTCTCTAGTGTTCATTTCCTCCCGCTCTAGCTCAACTCATATCCTTCTTCACTAATTTTCATCTCCTCCTACTCTAGTTCAACTCATCTCCTACTTCTCCATTGTTCATCTCCTCCTGCTCTTGTTCAACTAATATCTTACTTCTCTAGAGTTCATCTCCTCCTGCTCTTGTTCAACTAATATCTTACTTTTCTATTGTTCACCTCCCCATCACTAGTTCAACTCATATCCTACTTCTCTAGTGTTCATCTCCTCCTGCTCTAGTTCAACTCATATCCTACTTCTCTAGTGTTCATCTTCTCCTGCTTAAGTACAACTGGTCTGTTCAGGTTCTTGCCAAAGCTTATCCAAGTTATTGAATTGATATTGGAATTATAATGTTGATTTAGATTGGGTCTCTAACTAATCCCATCTATGGAGGAACTGGTCCAGATTTGTCCGGCTCATCTCATTTGCTGTTCTATTCCTAATTATTTCCTGCTTAAGGCCATCAGATTCTAAGTACAAGTCTTGCTTTCAAGCACTGTCCTGCTTAATCTAATTCATTTCCTTTCCAACTCCTAAGTTTTGCTCAAGCTGAATGGAATCGTCGCTGGCTCACTTTTTTTTAAAATTCCGAATATATTTTTATTGTGGCTTTTTAAAATTTGGTAAAGTGTGGGATGCATACTTATTTAACTAATAGTCAATATGAAACACAAATATAAGCCGTAGGACGAGTGTATTCTAACGCCTATTATCCCTTTAAGTATCGCAACAAATCAAAACAAGTCATTAGACTTAGTAGGCGTGGTTACGTTCTATCTTAAATGACAGCCAGGAGATGTAACAAATTCTAAATATCTCCGAAGCTGCACAAATGTTACAAACAGGTCTAGTTATTATTATGGAATTGGATATTATAAATGCAACGTTTCACCCATGCAATAGAAGGGACGCGCACTGCCTTGGTACCGTCTAACGGTTCTAGTTGCTTTCAGCAAAGTCCCAGTTTGTTTTCGGTTTGTCCTTAATCCTTTTTTTTTGTTTTTTTTTTTCGAAATTTACACACCGCACACAGCCTAGGCTGCAATAGTTGCAGCATTTGCACTACTTCTCCAGACCTTCTGTAGTGGCAATGTTTCCATTAAATATAAATTGGAACATTTTTGCAAAACCGGAAGTGCTGCATTGCAACATACCTAAAAGGTCGGTCAGTGGCTCTAGAAGTCGCAATTTTTGATCGATTTTCTCCGGGTTTGCATTTTTGAAAACTTGAAACAATTTCCAACAAGATAGCAGTTACAAAATTTCGAAATAAGAAAATTCATAGCACACATTTTTTTGTCATTTTTTGCACATTTTTGCAACTTTGCTATTTTAAGACCGATTGATCTGAAAATTTGGGTGCCTTCAAGTGTCACGAATATGAAAACATTGGCAGAGTCAAATTTTTGCTTCATTTCCGGTTTAAACGTCAAAAGGGTTTAAACTTCCGGTTGACCTACTTGTGCTGTAATTGATGTATCGCAACAAAATTTATGTCAATCTTAATTAAATGAGAAGAGAAAAAAACGAAGAAGGAAAAATCCGAACCGGAAGTAAAACTTTGACCGTCATCTTGAAATATCACTTTTTTGTAAAACTCAAAATGGGGCCTCAGGGTTATGAGCGATTTGCGTGATATTTGCATTTTTGGAAAGTTCGAGCGATTGCGAAAAACTTATGGGAAAACGGTTTTTGAATTTCGATTTTACTTTTTTGCAACTTCTGGTTGAATTTTTTATTTTTTTTTTATTTCTCGTGACCTTGACCTTTGGTGACTGTGACCTTTTGTAGGTCAAAGGTCATTGACCTTGCCTATCAGTTGATGCTTTGACCTTTGACCTCCGACATCTACTTCCGGTTTTATAGCTACCCGAAAACAGCAAAATTCGCAGCTTTGGATTGCCCTAGAGCGTGACCTAATTAATTTAGAGTGTTATTTTTTTCAGATTCTTAAAGTACTTTTTGTCCTCTTTCCAACAATATATAACATGAAATATATTTTGAATATGATTAGATTCACCCCCCAAAAAACGAGATGGACGTGGCACATCCGGGTGAACTTCAAATTTACCATTTATATCGGTCAGCGAATTACGGCTGCAGGAAATAACGTTTTTCAAAAAAGTACCTTGCATACATATACTTAATTACTTTGGCCAGTTTATCCCAAAAAATCAAATTTTTCTGCATGTTTGTTGCAATTTTGCGACATTTGCAAAAAAATCATTTTTGTTTGTTTGGGGGCTTATTTCGAGTGCCATTGGCCTTTGGTGACCTTGACCTCATTGGTCACTGACTTTGGCTATCAGTTGACAATTTGACATTAGACTTCCGACGTCTACTTTCGGTTGTATAGCTGCCCGAAAACAGCAAAACTTGTAACTTTGGACTGCTCTAGAGCGTGACAAAAAATCTGACATGATAATCTAACATGAAATACGTGTCATTAGTGGATGAATGTAAAATGACGCATTTGTGCCCAACCGGAAGAGCCGTACTTAAAAATGGTTTTTTGTCTCTATCGATCTAATTCTGAACCGATTTTGACAGCGTTTTTTTATTCCACGTTTAAGGTGTAATCGCTACAAGATAGCAGTTTCACAACATGAAAATTTTTACTTTTGTCGCTGACTTTTTGAAACACTTTTTTTAACTTCTACATTTTGATTACCGGTAAATCAAAATAAAAATTTGCAGGTAGATAGACATTTTGTTTGTCAACATATTTCCGTTTTCAAAATTTAGACATCACTTCCAGTTTTGACGTCATACGTCTCTAAACTTGGAATTTTCACTTCCGGAATTCTACAGATATTTGAAATTTTTTTTTTGCAATTAGTTACTATTAACCCATAATGGTTTTATAATTAACAAAAATTGACCCGGAAGTAACAGGTCAGCCGCCATCATTAAATCACTTACTTTTGTAAAACCAAATATTGGGCCTTAGGGTTTGATATCTATGTCATCTTCAATTGATTGCTTACTCAGGAAGCCAAATTTTGAATTTATTTCTGGTTCTATTTTTTCACAAAATGCCTATTTTTCGAATGTTCATATATCGTGACCTTGACTTTGGTGACCATGTAACCTGCATAAAAGTTATTGCCCTTGTCCAGACCTATCCATTTATGTTTTCAATTTTGTTGTGCAATGTCAACTTCCGGTTTTACAGCCATTCGAAAATCGCAATTTTTAACTTTGAAGAGCTCTGTCACATGACATAAATTATATACGTCAAAATTTCTTTCATGTCATTATTCCCTATTTATTCTTTCCAATGAATGTATAACACTTTATATTTAGATCAAAATTGCGCTTTTTAATATTCGAAAATTTTGTTCTTAGTTCTATAGTAATTGTGCGTGATTTATGAAAAAGCACGTGTTTTTTTTTAAATTACGTATTATTTTTTCACAAAAATTGGTAGATGAGTAGACAAAAAATTATCATTAAAGATTCAAAAAAGACATTTTTCGAAATTAGCTGGAAACGTCCGAAAATGACCAAAAAATGTCGCAAATCAGAGAAATCGGGATTTTCAGACTATTTTTTTGCCAAATTTTATTATTCCACAGAATTAGTATCATCAATATCTTCATTTTGTATGTTTGCCGTATATGCAAATCCCTAACCGTTTGATCGCCATCTTGAAATATGCAAATTATCGGAAAAATACTACTCGTCCGCCATTTTTAATCCGATTTTTTTCAAACTTGTTTTAAAATATAATTTGGATAATTATCTAGGTCCTCTAGTGGCATTTTTTTCAATTTCAAATTTGTTGTTGAACTAGGTCCTGTAGAAGTTTTTCACATCCGTTTGAAAGTTCGGAACTTTTGAATTTGACCATCTGCATGCCTTATTTTTCTGCACAATCATCTTCACTAGCTAAAGGTTCATATGATACATTGATTTCTAATTTTGGTAAAGAAAATTTGGTTTAATAGGGCTCTGAAAATGGGTAATTTGCATATTTCTCGTATTTTCAGATGTTCATATCTCATGAACAAGACTCTTGGCAACATTCTAATTGACATTATTGTAATGTGATTTTCATTAGCTTTCTAACAATATCTTTATTTTAGCTATAGACCGGAAATTGTTGAAAATACGCCTTGTGGAAAATTAGCGATTTTAGCATTCATTGTGGGACTTTGCTTTCAGCAAAGTCCCAGTTTGTTTTCGGTTTGTCAATTCTTTTTTTTTTTTTTTTTTTTTTTTTTTTTTTTTTCGAAATTTACACAGGGCACACAGCCTAGGCTGCAATAGTTGCAGCAATTTCACAACATCTCCAGACCTTCTGCAGTGTCGACGTTTCTAATGAATATAAATTGGAACATTTTTGCAAAACCGGAAGTGCTGCATTGCAACATACCTAAAAAGTCAGTCAGTGGCTCTAGAAGTCGCAATTTTCAATCGATTTTATTCGGGTTTGCATTTTTGAAAACTTGAAACAATTTCCAACAAGATAGCAGTTACAAAATTTCGAAATTCGAAAATTCATAGCACACATTTTTTTGCCGTATTTTGCACATTTTTGCAACTTTGCTATTTTAAGACGGATTGATCTGAAAATTTGGGTGCCTTCAAGTGTCACGAATATAAATACATTTGCAGAGTCAAAATTTTTGCTTCATTTCCGGTTTAAGCGTAAAAAGGGTTTAAACTTCCGGTTGACCTACTTGTGCAGTAATTGATGTATCGCAACAAAATTAATGTCGATCGTAATTAAATTAGAATACAAAAAAACGAAGAAGAAAAAATCCGAACCGGAAGTGAAACTTTGACCGCCATCTTGAAATGTCACTTTTTTGTAAAACTCAAAATGGGGCCTCTACGGTAAGAGTGACTTGTGTGTTATTTGTATTTTTAGAAAGTCTAAACGATTGCGAAAAAAAGTATGAGAGCCGAATTTTGAATTTCGCTTTTGCATTTTTGCAACATCCGGTTGAATTTTTTCGAAGTTTGGGGGCTTATTTCTCGTGACCTTGACCTTTGGTGACCGTGACCTTTAGTAGGTCAAAGGTCATTGATCTTGGCTATGAGTTGATACTTTGACCTTTGACCTCCGACATCTACTTCCGGTTTTATAGCTGCGCGAAAACAGCAAAATTCGCAACTTTGGACTGCTCTAGAGCGTGACCTAATTAATTTAGAGTGTTATTTTTTTCAGATTCTTAAGGCGATTTTTGTCCTCTTTCCAACGATATATAACAAAAGTTTTTAAAATGAAAAATGAAGTTTTTGATTTTTGCAAAGATAAGTACATTTTGCCGTATATTCGCTTGTTTAAAATCTATGTGTGTATATCTCGTGATCTATTAGCTGTACAAGCTTCAA
>CM060202.1:31761892-31795139 GCA_030562195.1 Nipponacmea schrenckii | reverse complement strand
GAGAAAAGTAACATTGCAAAATTTGAGTTGAATTCGTCAGGTAATCTTAGAACGGTTATTACTATATTATTTCCTTTTAAATTGAAAATAAAATCAGTAATTAAAAATGAAGATATAAAACCTATACCAAATCTAACTCTATATATAGTAAAAAATTTTACAATAACAAAGGGAGGAAAATACGAAATGGTTAAGACGATTACTGAAGATTGTAGTAAAAAAAGAAAACTTATCGAAATCAAACTTGATACAGATTTTGTCGATGGATTGGAATATGAAATAACTTTTGATATGAGTCACTTAATATTAAATAGTATGGTTACTAGAAAAGAAATACCACTTCTCGTTACTGAATACCATTTATATTTCCTAGATTTGATATTAATGACAAATGAAAAACCACTAAGTGTAAATTTGATAAATAATAAGGATTTCCAAAAGGAAGGAAGAAAAAAATATACATTTTTGAAATGGAAAGAATTTGAACATATAAGATTTTATTTTGATTTTGATAACATTTTTACTTCAATTGATATTCATAAATCTCAAGTAAATAAAGCATTTGTAACAGTTCCCGTATTTATAAAAGAAAATGATGAAAATAGAGATTACTTTGCACGTTTTAAAATAGAAAGTATAACAGAATTGCCACGGTCAAATTATTTACCTATAAATGTTAATTATATACCTCAATTAGAGATAACAATTGTTATAGAATATCTTGGTTATAAAAACAAAGGCCATCGAATATAACAATATTTTCCAACATATTCTTTGATTGTAAATAGCAATTGAGTTCCTTTTCCTATATTTGATCTTTTGATTGGTTTGAAATCATCTTTACGATATATTATATGACCAGTAAAATACCAATCTGAACTATCTGATTTTTCACTCATATTATTGACAACTCTAGAAATCATTTGAACATTAAAGAAAGATAAATTCATATTTTGTTTGAATTCACCATCTTCAAAAATTTTTCCATCAATTTCAATTTGTCCATTAAAGTATTAAACTCTTCAATTATATCAGAAACCACATTTTCAAATAATTCATTGTCAATTTTTTTCTTCGGTTTTACAGCATTAGGTTCTTTTTTTTAAATTAATTTAGTCATGTTTCTTTTTCAATTTTTTATGTTCTATTTTTAATGATTCAATTTTTGTTAACAATTCATCGAATATTTCATTAAATTCTTTGAGTTCTTCTATGGTAATTATTTTATCAGATTTGCTTCTTTCGAAAAAAATAAATAATTTATCTAAATATGTTCTTATTAAATTTGATATGGTTTTATAATATAATTTCTTTTTAGAGGTAAACCCAATAGTAATTAAACCACATGAAGATGTTTGAATAGCTGTAAGAGCTCCTAAGATAGTTGGAATAAATATTGGAAGAGAAATACTTGCTGTTACAGTAGTTGCTGTTGCTATAAGACATGCTGATATAACACTTACAGTTTTAAAAGTAGTGTCTATCCTACTCCAACATTTTGTTAACTTTTTGTAATGATTGAATTCTCCTTCTAACTCTTTTTGTTTACGCATCATAACATCTTGTAAATTCTGTGTGTTTAACTCTTCGGTATTCATTTTTTAAGAATTAAATTAACTGTATTTGTGATAAACCAATGTTTCTCGTAAACATAAATATTCGATGGCCTTTGTTTTTATAACCAAGATATTCTATAACAATTGTAATCTCTAATTGAGGTATATAATTAACATTTTTAGGTAAATAATTTGACCGTGGCAATTCTGTTATACTTTCTATTTTAAAACGTGCAAAGTAATCTCTATTTTCATCATTTTCTTTTATAAATACGGGAACTGTTACAAATGCTTTATTTACTTGAGATTTATGAATATCAATTGAAGTAAAAATGTTATCAAAATCAAAATAAAATCTTATATGTTCAAATTCTTTCCATTTCAAAAATGTATATTTTTTTCTTCCTTCCTTTTGTAAATCCTTATTATTTATCAAATTTACACTTAGTGGTTTTTCATTTGTCATTAATATCAAATCTAGGAAATATAAATGGTATTCAGTAACGAGAAGTGGTATTTCTTTTCTAGTAACCATACTATTTAATATTAAGTGATTCATATCAAAAGTTATTTCATATTCCAATCCATCGACAAAATCTGTATCAAGTTTGATTTCGATAAGTTTTCTTTTTTTACTACAATCTTCAGTAATCGTCTTAACCATTTCGTATTTTCCTCCCTTTGTTATTGTGAAAATTTTTACTATATATAGAGTTAGATTTGGTATAGGTTTTATATCTTCATTTTTAATTACTGATTTTATTTTCAATTTAAAAGGAAATAATATAGTAATAGCCGTTCTAAGATTACCTGACGAATTCAACTCAAATTTTGCAATGTTACTCTCAAAAACAGCTTTAAATTTAGATGGTTCAATTAATCTTCCTACATATTTTGCAACAAATCCATACTTTTCTAAAATACCATCATTAAAGGGTAAAGTAAAATAAGTTTCTTTAGGTAGAAAATTTTTATTAATTTCTTGAATCATTTTTTCATGTTTTATGTCTCTTGTCTCTAGTTTTCGATCTAATTGAAATATTAATGATCTTAATCTCTCTAACTCCGCTTTGTCTACTAAATTAGCTAATTGCTGTTCGATATAGGTTTTAATTTCTGTTAGTTCATTGTTATCATTTAGTTTAGTTTCTAAATCAGATAATTCTTGTTTTAATTTTTCTTCGCTTATACCTGGTTTGATATTAGCTATTAGTTGCTTTACATTTGATTTTTGTTTGGTAATTTTATCATCTAATTGGGTTATTAATAAATTTAAATTTTGTAATTGAGTTTTATCGGCTACACTAACTAATTGTTGTTGAATATAGGTTTTAATTTCTGTTAGCTCGTTGTTATTATTTGTTTCTAATTTAGACAATTCTTGTTTCAGTCTCTCTTCGCTAATACCTGGTTTAATATTATCTATTAGTTGTTTCAAATCTATTTTCTCTGTTTCAAATCTATTTTCTCTTTTGTAATTCTATCATCTAATTTGGATATTAATGATCTTAATCTCTCTAACCGAGTTTCATCAACCACATTAACTAACTGTTGTTGAACATAAGTTTTAATTTCTGTTAGTTTACCATCATCATTAAGTTTCGTCTCATGATTAATTAATTCTTGTTTTAATTTTTCTTCGCTTATGCCTGGTTTAATGTTACTTGTCAGTTGTTAAATATCTAATTTTTGCTTTGTAATTTTATCGTCTAGTTGAGATATTAATAAATTTAAATTTTGTAATTGAGATTTATCAACCACATTAACTAATTGTTGTTGAATATAGGTTTTAATTTCTGTTAGTTCATTATCATCATTTAGTTTCGTTTCAAGATTAGTTAATTCTTGTTTCAATCTTTCCTCATTTATACCTGGTTTAATGTTACCAGTTGTTTAATATCTGATTTTTGTTTTGTAATTTTTTCGTCTAGTTGTGATATTAATAAATTTATTCTGTCCAACTGAGTTTTATCAACTATATTAGCTAATTGTTGTTGATAACTTTCTAGTTTTTTATGATGTGAATCTAAAAGTTTTTGATGGTTTTCTAATTGGTTTTTACTATCTTTATCTAATACAGTTATTTTTTGATGTAAACTTTTAGTTGTTTGACTTAAATAAGCTTTATTTATTGCATCTTTTTTATGTTGAGGAAATCTTAAATTAGTTATTTTGAAATTATTCATATCTATATCACCTTGAAGTGTGTCTCCAGTTTGATCTACAAAATATGGTTTGAATTTACTAAGCGTTAATGTAGGATCTTCATTCTTTAAGTTTCCTAGACCAAATTTATTTGCCATTTTTTTAAACAAGATTTAATACTATTTGTTCAAATGGTTTACCTAAACTTAATTGATATAAAACCCAAAGTGAAAGTTGTCCACAAAATTTATCCCCTGGTTTTTGAATTTGAAAAGTAGAACATTTGATCGGACCATAATTCAAATCAATAATTTCTTTAGTTGGATCTAATCCATATGAATCAAAAAAATACATTGAATCCCCTTTGAATAAAGCAGAATGATGAACACCTTTTTGATCTGAAGTATGGATATTAGTTATAGCATAAAACTTTGTTTTATTTTTAAGAGATGATATTTCATCACGCATACAGTAGTAAAAGGGTTTTATGTTTAATTCTTCTGCCCATCTGATTAATTGAAAATTTGTGGTAGTATCTGTTCCGTATTTTTGTAAGAATTCTTTAAAAGTAATCATTTTAAAAATCAGTTTTTTGAAGTTCGTTTTGATAAAATCTACCCAAGATTTCTTCACCATGTAAATCTACTAAACTGTAAGTTGGTGGTGAAGTTTTATTAACTTTATCAATAATAAAGATTTCATTCGTCCAATATCCAACATAACCTTTTTCAAATTTACTTTTATATCTATAAATACGAACTCTATCTCCAACTTTAAATTTGAGTTTAATATTTAAATTCTCTTTTTCAAAATTGTTTTGTGTGTTAATTGATTTTATAATATCTGGATTTTTTGAAGCTTCTGTAGGAGTAACTTTTATAGATGAATGAATTTTATTATTATATTCATCGACAACAATGGGTAATATTTTAAGCCATTTTTGAGAATTCAATTCTGTGAACTTTTTGAATAATTTGTTTTTTAGAGTTCTGTTAAATCTCTCAATAACTACAGCTTTACCTTCGTTATATGTACTGTAAATTTCAAACCCTAAAGATTTCATATTTTTATTATAAAATTCTGTTCCTTGATCTACCCATAACTTTTTGGGTTTTCTATGTTTCATTATTGTTTCAAATGCTTTTTTAACAGTTAGACCTGTTTTGTTTTTTAAAGGAATAACCCAAGCGTATCTTGTATATAAATCTATAACTGTTAAACAATATTTATAACCTCTTTCTGGGGGCATATTAATTAAATCAGCTGACCATATATCATCTTTGGCAAATACTTTCACTTTTAAAAAGTTTTTAGTTTTTCTGAATTCTTTATGAATTTCATCTGCTAATCCCATACCTAATTTCATTTTTGATTTTAATAATCTTATGATTAATGCTCTTTCAACTTTTTCTCTAAAAGTAGGATTTGAAATGGATTCTAATTCTTTAATCATTTGTTTATCTGCTTCGTGTCGAAATTGTAAGTCTTCATTTCTGTATAGTTTGTCGTGTTTAAGTGCAGCAGCATCTACTCTATTAACAGGTTCTTCACCTGGTTTTGGATTATCATTTTCATCCAATCGTAAATCTAACCTAGTTCCCGGACCAGTGTAATTATGACCTGGAAGATGTTTCTCACCTTTATATTTAGCCCATGGAAAACCGGGAAGTTTAGTTAGAGATTTTTGAATGTCTCCTGATCCGAAATAAGTTGTAGGGGAGTGAATGTTTATTAAAGACATTTTTGGTCTTTGTTTTTAGTTACAAAGGATGTAACCTTTGGTATAAGGGACATCAATCCAGAGAAGAAACCATCTCCAGTGTAATTGAACTTTTCCTTTTCATGCTTTAAAATCAATCCCATATTTTTAATATAGTAGATTTGATAAAAGAAATACAACAAAAGAATTTTATTACAAGTATAAATAAATTCAAAGGTTCATAATCAATACAACATTATCATAAATTATTATTAATAGTTCAACTCATAGTTACGGATGTTCATATTAGGTTGTTGTTCAAATACGCAGTCTCAGAGGAATGATATTCCTATTTTATGTTAATAAGTTACTCTAATACGCAGTCTCAAAGCACTATTATTCCTTTATTACGTCAATACACTACTGCGCAGTCTCAAAGCAATGATATTCCTCTTTTATGTTAATAAGTTACTATAATACGCAGTCTCAAAGCACTATTATTCCTTTATTACGTCAATACACTACTGCGCAGTCTCAGAGGAATGATATTCCTTTATTACGTCAATACTCCAATGCGCAGTCTCAGAGGAATGATATTCCTTTTCTATGTTAATAAGATCACATGGTACATTACACAGTCAATACTGTATTATTGATTATTCATAACATCTGGTGGAATACTTGTCACGTAACCTGAAACATGAAATGGAGAATTTATTATTAAATATTTTACACACTCACCTTTCTAAACAGAATCTTAGAACTGTTTTAGATAAGATTGATAAATATTATCAAATCACATTAGTTTCCAGAACGTTACTTCTTCAGAATTATTTTGAAACATTGTCCGATTTCTGAAACCATTCATTTTAATTTGAGAATTGACAAACTAACGAAAATTTGATATAATTAAACTGTTAATATTAGATATAGAGATTACATACCTTAATTGGATATAATTCTGTTAATCTCTTGTCCAAAGAATATTAAACCGAGAGTAAAACAGAAACTGAACTGTACATTAACACGGCCGGCTTCAAAATGAGTTGGCAAGTAACAGGTGTGATCTATTACGACGCAGTTAATAAAGTTCGAGAATATTCTAGAATGTTAAAGAGAATATTGATTAAACAATTTTAATAATTTAGCAGACGAATTTAGTTATAATATATCATGAAGTTTAAAGTGAATGTTTATTTAAAACATTTTTTGGTTATTTAAAGGGAGGACGGGTGGGCAAATAGTAGTAATAGAACTTACAGATATCCGGTAGCTCGGAGGGGAGCGAAGCGGAGGGGTGCCTGATATCTGTAAGTTCTATTACTACTAACTTCCGGTTTTACAGCCATTTGAAAATCGCAATTTTTAACTTTGAAGAGCTCTGTCACGTGACCACATTAACATACATCAAAATTTCTTTCGTGTCCTTACTACAGTGGTCCTCACTTATAACGAACATGCTTATACCGAAAAACCGGTAATAACGAACACATTTAAAAGTCCCGTTTTTCACTGCACTAATTTCATTGAAAAATAAATGGATAAAACGAAATGCTAGTAACGAATTTTCGGTAATAACGAATAGAAATTGACACCCTTTGTACCATAATTAATGGTTATTACGAATGGATTAGTCATAATTAACCGATAATCTCAATCGCCCCAATCACGGCAATAAATTGTCACAGAATTTCACACCTCCCGACTCCCTACTATCAATTGTTATTTATCAATTAAACTTAATTAACATTTTGTGTAATCCTTTTGTCCTCCTCTGTTCACCCACAGTCTCAAGATATTCATTTTGGTTACCGGTCAAAACAATAAATATACGACGAAATCGTAAATAACGATAACCGTCTTCAAGTGTCATTCGATTCTCAACATCAACATGGCTACGTACAAAGCCCATAAAATTCCGAATCCGATGACGAAAATAACGACATGCGTGTAGGTGAATTGAAGAGAATTTGGTACGAGGTGAATAAATTTACCGATGCACTAGATACCGTAAGACTGGACGATTTTTTAAAAGTCGACGAAGATATTATTACAGAGGACAGACCGAGCGACGATGAAATTGTAGAGAGTGTTATGTCGGTGAAAAATGACACCATCCCAGAATCTGATGACGAAGAAGAAATCATAGACAATGAAGTTGTCATTTGCGGACGCTTTTCGAGCTTTGAACACGCTACGAAAATGCATGATTATAATTTATGTGAAGTTTAGTACTGTGGCGATTGTTCCTTTTTTTTGGGACGGTATGGGTAAATTTGACTTTATCCAAGATGGCGGACATAGAAAATGATATAACGAATTTCGGCTATAACGAACTAATTTGTTCGGTCCCGTATGATTCGTTATAGCCAGGTTTCACTGTACATGTAATTTATTCTTTCCAATGGTGTATATAACACTTGATATTGCGCTTTTTAATATTTAAAAATTTTGTTCTTAGTTCTATAGTAATTGTGCGTGATTTATGAAAAAGCACGTGTTTCTTTAAATTACGTCTTATTTAACAAAAATTGGTAGATGATTAGACAAAAAATTATCATTAAAGATTCCAAAAAAAACATTTTTCGAAATAAGCTGGAAACGTCCGAAAATGACAAAAAAATGTCGCAAGTCAGAGAAATCGGAATTTTCGGACTATTTTTTTGCAAAAACTTTTATTGCAATTTTATTATTCCACAGAATTAGTATAATTAATATCTTCATTTAGTCCTAACCGTTTGATCGCCATCTTGAAATATGCAAATTATCGGAAAATACTACTCATCCGCTATTTTTAATCCGATTTTTTTCAAACTTGTTTTAAAATATAATTTGGATAATTATCTAGGTCCTCTAGTGGCATTTTTTCTTCAATTTCAAATTTGTTGTTGAACTAGGTCCTGTCGAAGTTTTTCAAAACCGGCTTCCGTTTGAAAGTTCGTAACTTTTGAATTTGACCATCTGCATGCCTTATTTTTCTGCACAATCATCTTCACTGGCTAATGGTTCATATGATACATTGATTTCTAATTTTGGTAAAGAACATTTGGTTTAATAGGGCTCTGAAAATGGGTAATTTGCATATTTCTCGTATTTTCAGATGTTCATATCTCATGAACAAGACTCTTGGCAACTTTCTAATTGACATTATTGTAATGTGCTTTTCATTAGCTTTCTAACAATATCTTTATTTTAGCTATAGACCGGAAATTGTTGAAAATACGCCTTGTGGAAAATTAGCCATTTTAGCATTCGTATTTTTGTTATTTTTAGATCTATTTAACTTAAAAACAAAATTCGAACAAACTTTTCAGGTCACAAGGTAACCAAAGGTCAAGGTCACAAGTTATGGACCTTCGAAAATTAGGCACGTACTGAATATATAGAACCAGAAATAAAAGGAAAGCTAAATCGAAATTCAAAAATTGTCTGTCTGAGATTTTTTAGCAATCGATTGAGGATTACATTGACATCAAAATTACAGTTGTCCGATTAACCCCAAAGGCCCCATTTTTCATTTTACAAAAGTTAGTCATTTCATGATAACACCATTTCATGATAAGTGTTACTTCCAGATCAAATTTTTTCACTTTTTTTGTCTTTCTTTATCATGTTCTATCAAATCTATTAATGAATTTGAAGACTTTCTTAAAAATACGTAATTAAAAAAAACACATGCTCTTTTTTATAAATCACGCTCAATTACTATAGAACTTAGAACAAAATTTTCAAATTCTCAAAAGCGCAATTTTGATCAAAATACTAAGTGTTATACATCATTGGAAAGAATAGATTACGTGTAATAAGGGCATGAAAGAAATTTTGACGTATGTAAATTAGGTCACATGACAGAGCTCATCAAAGTTAAAAATTGCTATTTTCAAATGACATCAATAGAAAGGTCTCGACAAGGGCAATAACTTTTGTGCAGGTCACAAGGTCACCAAAGGTCAAGGTCACGATATATGAACCTTCGAAAATTAGGCACTTAGAGAAAAAATATAACCGGAAATAAAGGAAAAGCTAAATCGAAATTCAAAATTCGGCTTCCTGAGGATTGTTAACAATCAATTGAAGATTACATAGACATCAAAATTAGAATTGTCCGATTAACCCCTAAGGCCCCATTTTACGTTGTGGCAGCTGACCTGTTACTTCCGGGTCAATTTTTGTTAATTATTAAATCATTATGGGTTAATAGTAACTAATTGCAAAAAATTCAAATATCTTAAGAATTCCGGAAGTTGAAATTTCAAGTTTAGAGTCGAATGACGTCACAACCGGAAGTGGTATCGTTATTTTGAAAACATTTTTTTGTTGACAAGCACATTGTCTATCAACATGCACATTTTTATTTCGATTCAGATTAAAATTATGGAATTTAAAAAAAATGTAAATTTTAAAAATCCAAAAGTCAGCGACAAAAGTCAAAATTTTTTAAACTGCTATCCTTTAAAGTTTAGTTAAAAGAAGTTAATAAAAAAAGTTTGAGCAAAATTCGATTTGAAATAGAGCTGTTATTTGAGAAAAACTAAAAAACTTTGGGATGTTATACGTCATTTCCGGTTTGGCAAAATTGCGTCATTTTACATTTAAATAACAATGAGCACTCGTTTACGTTAGAATATCGCGTTAGATTATGTGAGACATTTGCAGTTATGGCTGGGGAGCGTGACCAGAAAGAGACAAAAAAAAAATAGTCATTTTGAAAACAAAGCAGTGCGTTCAAAGAATTGACAAACCGAAAACAAACTGGGACTTTGCTTAAAGCAAAGTCCCACAACTAGAACCGTTAGATGGTACCAAGGCAGTGCGCGTCCCTTCTATTGCATGGGTGAAACGTTGCATTTATAAAATCCAATTCCATAATAATAAATAGACCTGTTTGTAACAGTTGTTCAGCTTCCTAGCTATTGAGAATTTGTTAGGTCTCCTGGCTGTCATATAAGGATAACACGTAACCACGCCTTCTAAGTCTAATGACTTGTTTTGATTGGTTGCGATACTTAAACTGGAAATGTCAAAATTTGTGTCTTGACCTTATGACCTGTTAGTTAATCTTCTTAACTCTTCTTGTAACATTTATATCTGTTAAATTAGAGTGTAATTTTGTTCTAAAAATTTTCGCAAATGTTATTTATACAAATTGATTTATATATTGTTTTAAAGCTGTGAATTCGCACATTATAAGTCTGTTCGAATTTTGTTTTTAAGTTAAATAGAACTAAAAATAAAAAAAAAATGAATGCTAAAATCGCTAATTTTCAACAAGGCGTATTTTGAACAATTTTCGGTCTATAGCTAAAAAAAAGATATTGTTAAAATGCTGATGAAAAGCAGATTATAATAATGGCAATTAGAATGTTGCCAAAAGTCATGTTTATGAGATATGACCATCTGAAGATACGAGAAATATGAAAATTACCCATTTTCAGAGCCCTATTAAACCAAATGTTCTTTACCAAAATTAGAAATCAATGTATCATATGAACCTTTAGCCAATGAAGATGATTGTGCAGAAAAATAAGGCATGCAGATGATCAAATTCAAAAGTTACGAACTTTCAAACGAAAGCCGGTTCTGAACTTTGACAGGACCTAGTTCAACAACAAATTTAAAATTGAAAAAATGCCACTAGAGGACCAAGATAATTATCCAAATTAAAATTTAAAACAAATTTTAAAAAAATCGGATTAAAAATGGTGGACGAGTAGTATTTTTCCGATTATTTGCAGATTTCAAGATAGCGATCAAACTGTAAGGAATTTGTATATACGGCAAGTATACAAAATGGAGATATTGATGATACTAATTCTGTGGAAGTTTGGAAAAAAATAGTCCGGAAATCCTGATTTCTCATATTTTCGACATTTTTTGGTCATTTTCAGACGTTTCTGGCTAATTTCGAAAAAATCGAAAAAATATTTTTTCGGAATCTTTAATGATAATTCTTTGCCTACTCTACAAATTTTTGTGATAAAATAAGACGTAATTGAAAAAAAAAAAACGTGCTTTTTCATAAATCACGCACAATTACTATAGAACTAAGAACAAAATTTTAAAAAGCGCATTTTGATCAAAATATCAAGTTTTATAAACCATTGGAAAGAATAAATTACGCGTAATAAGGACATAAAAGAAACTTTGACGTATGTAAATTAGGTAACGTTACAGAGCTCTTCAAAGTTAAAAATTGCAATTTTCAAATGGCTGTAAAACCGGAAGTTGACATTGCACAACAAAAAATGAAAACATCAATGGATAGGTCTGGACAAGGGCAACAACTTTTGTGCAGGTCACATGGTCACCAAATGTCAAGGTCAGGATATATGAACATTTGAAAATTAGGCACTTTGTGAAAAAATATAACCGGAAATTCAAAATTTGGCTTCCTGAGAAATGTAAGCAAGCGATTGAAGATTAGAATTGCATCAAAATTACAATTGTCGGATTAACCCCTAAGGCGCAATTTTTCGTTTTACAAAAGTAAGTGGTTTAATGATGGCGACTGACCTGTTACTTCCTGTTTAATTTTTGTTAATTATAAAATCATTATGGGTTAATAGTAACTAATTGCAAAAAAAATTTCAAATATCTTTAAAATTCGGGAAGTAAAAGTTCCAAGTTTAGAGACGTATAACGTCAAAACCGGAAGTGATGTCAAAATTTTGAAAACGGAAATATGTTGACAAACAAAATGTCTATCTACCTGCAAATTTTTATTTTGATCTAATCAAAATTGTAGAAGATAGAAAAAGGGTTGAATTTAAATTTTAAAAAGTCAGCGACAAAAATAAAAATTTTCATGTTGTGAAACTGCTATCTTGTATTGATTACACCTAATACATGGAATAAAAAACCGCGGTCAAAATTGGTTTAGAATTAGATCGATAGAGGCAAAACACCGAAAATGCGTATTTTAAAGTATGTCACTTCCGGTTGGGCACAAATGTGTCATTCTACATTCACACACATTCTCACACATTCATTCTAATGACACACATTTCATGTTAGATTATCGTGTCAGATTATGTGTGTCATTTGCAGTTATGGCTGTGGACTCGGACTAGAATCGAAAAAAATAAAAATAAAAATAATCATTGCGAAAACAAAGCAGCACTGCAACTAGAGCTGTAAGCCATCGCCGTATTCAGAAATCTGTTATATTATATTTTGCAAGCCATCACGTACACATGGCATAACCTACAACCTGATACGAGATATCAGATACGAGATATCAGATATCATATATTAAGAATAACAGTTTTACCATTTTTTTTTTACGAACCGTTGAATCTAGCGAAAATTTTCTGGTCTACCACCTGTCACCATGGTTAGTAATGGAACAGCTTATGTTTGAAATAGTTAATAGTTAATGCCGTAAAATCATCAATCATTTTTTTAGAATGTGCATTTGGAAGAAGTTGACAATATTTCCCAGCTGAGTGCAATTTAAGTTTGATATAACGCACATAACCTTATTAAGTCTGATGTATAACATTGTATAACAAATTAAACAAAATTGTTACATTGTTTATGTCAAATTTAATTAAGTTTGTAAAAAGTCAACATACTAAAATTTCGTTTTTAAAAAACGACATTTTACTGGTAACAAGCAATTATGAACGCAATCAATTCCCATAAACAACTTCAAAACAGTGGAAACTTATGTATTATAAATTTATATTTAAAAAAAAAGAGCCACTTTAATTTTTATATGATTTTTAAAAAAGCACATTTAAAAAAAAAAAAGGATGATGAGTTTTCGGGCTGATTAGCATGCTAAGAATTAATTGCAAAATAGTTTGAAGTCGAAGTCGTTCCCTGTTGTTTTGCAGCTCAGTTCCAGGTCGGTTCACGTTTTCATTGGTCTTTTCCTGGTCGTTTAATTTCAAACATAAACTGTTCCATTACTAACCATGGTGACAGGGGATTATGCTGGAGTTAGACCAAAATTTTTTCTCTAGATTCGACGGTTTGTAAAAAAAAAATTGGTAAGATTGTTTTTTCTAATATCTGATATCTTGCATCTGATATCTCGTATCAGGTTTTAGGGTATGCCGTTTACATAAACGTCAATGAGTTTTATAAGAAAATATATCCCTTATAATTATTTCAAAACTTTTCATTGGTCATTTGAAAAAGTTTAAACATATATAAACCTTTTTTTTAAACTTTAAAACTGACTTTTAAGGAAAAAACTATTTTGTGTGTGGAATGTATCAATCTAAACTATATTAAGAATTTTCGAATTAAGAATTTCTTTTTACAGTAATATTTGAAAAATCTTTGAACCCGTCCTCAGTCAATTTCATCTAAGGGACATAATACATTATGATTCACTTTATGAAATTACAGATCACAAAGATTGTATAAGTTGCTGGGTGTATCTTTTATCTAAATAAAACTGTCATTTCAAATTTCAGTTTTATCTCTTACCATTCAATATGTCATTCATTATAACATTAGGTAGTAGAAACATAGGATCCTGCAATTTGTCGCAAGTTGACTACGTATAACAAATTAACAACGCGACTTTACATCTTTAAATGTATATTATAGAGTTGTGTCCCTTAGACCACTATTCCACCCAACTGTAATATTTGTGTTGCTCAAGAGATAAAATTTAAACTTCCAAAGGTTGTAATTTCCTTCCAACCACAACGCGAAATACACAATAATCCTTTTTATTTAAGATAAATAATAGCTTAGAATCATTTTAACTTGATGTAGAACGACCAAACTAAAAAATAAATTTGGATTGAACAGACCGTTTTATAGGAAAAATTCGCAATTTTAAAATGCCGTTAAAACCTTAAGCATAAATCTTACAATAAAGTTTAATAAATCATTGGATAGATCTTCTCAAGACCTATCACATTTGTACAGGTCAAAAGATCGGCAAATGTCAATGTCACAATATTCAAAGTATTTAAAAAATTTAATCGTAAAAAAATCAAAATTCAAAAATTGGTTTCCATATATATTTCGGCAATCATTTATAGATTCTATAAACATCTAAATAACAAAAAAAAACCAAGACCCTATTTCGATTTAAAGAAAATCATGCACAGTTAGTAAATAAGAAATTACAAAATTTTTAAATATTTAAACGCCCGATTTTGATAAAAATACCAAGTGTGATATTTTAATGGAAAGAGGAGATTAAGCGTTAAAAGAATATGTGAGAAAATCTGACTTATGGAAATTAGGTCACGTGATAGAGCTCTTTAAAGTTAAATTTCGTGATTTTCAATTGGCTGCAAAACCGGAAGTAAACATCGGACAACAACACTGAAGATACCGTTGGGTAAATTTTTTTTTTTCAAATATCGTCATTATTCCGGAAGTGCAAAATTCAACTTTAAAAGCAAATTACATCAAAACCGGAAGTGATTTCTAAATTTTTGAAATTAATTATAGTTTGCAAAATGTCTATATTTACTGTAAATTTTCAGATCGATCGAAATAAAATTGTAGAAGTTGACAAAACCGCAAAAATTAAAATTAAAAAAGTAAGCGACAAAAATCAAAATTTTAAATGTTTGAAAGTGCTATCTTTTAAAAAAAGATAAAAGGTAATAAACAAAAAAAAAAAACGCTATCAAAATTGATTAAAAACTAGTGTCGCAAATAAGAAAAAACCTAAAGTTAGAAATAGCCCTGTAAGTCATTTCCGGTTGGACAAAATGGCGTCAAAATACATTCATATTATTTAGTTTCCTGGGTTTTTCCGAAGAAATGTTAACAGTTTTCATGTAGCACTTGTAGTTTTGGCTGGGCGTGATGGGCAGAATTCGAAAAAAAAAAAAACATTTTGAAAACAAAGCAGTGCAAAAAAAAAAGAATTGACAAACTGAAAACAAACTGGGACTTTGCTGAAAGCAAAGTCCCACAATAATGCATTATTTAATTTTTGTGTAAATTCAAGTCTCAATCTCAAATTGATGGTGTCAAGAGAATTAATTTATTTTTTTTATTTTTTTTTTTATAAACTGGGGTCAAATTTTGCACTTAATATCTTGTCAACATTCTTAAAAAGATCGATTTTACATTTAATTCGTCTTGTTGCCTTTCCATAGACACACCTATTGAAAAACCAAGCAGATTCGATAGCAGTATTATTTCAAAGTCGATTTAACAGTTTTTCTTTGTAATATCATCGAAAATTTTAAGGTCATTTTGGAATATCAGTTTTTTCTTTTGCATCACTTTGATTTTCAAGTCACTATTGAGGAATTTGCATATGATAGGTTTTGGTCTGCCACTATATTTTGAGGGGAGTTTATGTTTGGCAGTAATATCGTTTTCATCAAGTTTTATTTTACACGTCTTGCGCAATTTTTCACGTAGATTTTCATCATTTCTTCTGTTAATCCAAGAATTTTCACATTATTTTTCCTCGAATATTGCTCATTGTCATTTGCAAATCGTTCACATTCAACCATTCGTGTTTCTAGAAGATTTAGTTTGGAGTTGGTCTCCTTTAAATTGTTTCTAAGTTTCTGGTTTTCTTTCACTGAGGTATCTTTGTATTCTTGTGATTTTTCATATTTCTCTGTAAGTTCGTTCAATTTTGACATCATATCTGCAATGCCAAATCTTAACTCATTTTGCAAATCACTTTTTATTGAATCTTTCAACTCCATGATAAAAATGTTTAAGTTTTCTTTTGTGACCATATTGTCTCGTACAAAAGACGCAGAACTTTCCATTTCTTCAAGTATTGAGTTGTCAGATTGTGAGGATCTCGAGACCAAATTTTTGGTACACTTAGGGGGGGGGGGGCTTTGGCTGTCGTTTTTCTGGGTATTTTTTAGATTTGTCGGACATTTCATTCCTTTTATTGAAAGGACATGGGTGTTTCAAAGGTGCATGTACAGTATGTAGGTCAATAACTGAGTATATCTGAGTATATTTCACCTGACAATTGTTCTTGATTGATTCATTTAGCTTTTTTGCAATTATACAATATGCAGCTATTAGAGTCTTTGTATCACAATGCTTCTGTTGTGTCCAATTTAAGCCCAGTTCATAGATAATACATACAATATTTCAGCATTTTCATAGAGTAACTGTCAAGCTTGTTTACCTGTTGGCCATCTTATTTGTACTTTTTAGCCTGTCATTTTAAACTGTGATCACCACCACATCATGAATGGTTAAGATGTTAAATAATTTTTTTTTAGTTAGATTGTCAACACTTATCTATGATGCACATACACAAAATATGTAAAAGACTCACCATTAATACTTTCAAGAAAGCTGTAAAGTAGCAAAAACTTTATCATGTTTGTTATAGTTTATAAAATCTAAATCTGGATCTGAAAAAGATTTACTTATTAAAAACATAGCTTGCCAGGCAAGGTAACATACGCCCACTGGCAGCATTTAATTTGAATAATTAATAATAATAATAAATGTATTTATTAAGCGCTGAAATCCACTCTGCATGGAGAGTGCTTAAAGCGCTGACACATGTCTTTCACAAGCATTATTCACTTTAAGTCTAATCGTAACGACGAAACAAATGTGTTTTCAATTTGGATTTAAAGTCTTGTATATTTGACGATGATTTAATGGATATGTTGAGGGAATTCCATAAGTGTACCAAATGATTTTGAATTAAATGATGGTTTCACAAGTTGAAGTTTATCTTTAATTGAGCAATAACTCAAAAAACATTCACTGAATATTGAAGTCAAGGGCAAAGACTCAAAAACTATTCATGGAAAATCGTCAAATTTAAACTTGACCACCATGTTATCTATTTCAATACTCATACTGAGTTTCATCAAATATATTAAACAAGTGGTTGCCTAGCAAGATACGCTCACTTTAAAATATATCTTCTGTTTTAACACAGCAGAAACTCTAACATTATCTAGGTCACACCAAATTTGATTCAAATCAGATGAAACCTAGTCTCTATTGTATTTACTAGCTAATTTTCATGAAAACTGTATTGTCTATTGCAATCACAAGCCAATTTCACAGTGTTTTGACTAAGTCAAGACTAATAACTCAAAACAGTTTATCAAAAAATCGTCAATTTCGTACTTGACCAAGATCTCATCAACTTCAATGATCACACCAAATTTCATTCAAATCAGATGAAAACTGTTGTTTTGACGCGTTTTGACTAAGTCAAGGGCAATAACTCAAAAAACGTTCACCAAAAAATCGTCACTATCAAACATGTTTAAGATCTCATCAATATAAATGATGACACAAAATTTCATTCAAATCCAATAGAAATTGTGATCTCTATTGCATTCACAAGCCAATTTTGACGGGTTTTAACTAAGTCAAGTGCAATAACTCAAAAGCCATTAATCAAAAAATAGCCTATTTTGAATTTGTTTAAGATCTCATCAATATAAATGATCACAGCATGGTTCATTCAAATCCAATGAAAAATGTAGTCTCTATAGCGTTTACAAGCCAATTTTAATGTGTTTTGACTAAGTCAAGGGCAATACCTCAAAAACCGTTTGTCGAAAAAATCGCCAATTTCGAACTTGTCCGAGATCTCATCCATATAAATGATCACAGCAAATTTCATTCAAATCCGACAAAAACTGTAGTCTCTATCGCGTTCACAAGCATTTGTGGACGTACGGACCGACAGACCGACAGACCGACGGACAGGGGTGACGACAATATGCAACCACATTATAATGTGGGCCTCTAAAAATTGTAGCTTTTTTTTTCACCCACAAAAATTTCTGATGCAATTTTACTAAGTAAAGGGCAATAACTCAAAAATAATTTCTTTAAAAAACTCAAATTTACAACTTGACTGCCATCTTATCAATTCTGATGCTTACACAAAGTTCCATCAAAATCCTTTCAAAATTGAAGCTTCTTATTGCAACCACACTAGAATTTTGACGCAATTTTACCTAGTCGTGGGCAATTACTCACCATCAAAATTTTGTCAAATTTAAATTTGACAACCGCCTTAGCGATTCCAATGCTCATACCAAGTTTCATCAAAATCCATTGAAAATTGAGGCCTCTATTGCACCCACAATAAAATTTTGATGCAATTTTATAAATTCAAGGACAATAACGCAAAACCCATTTATCGAAAAATCTTCAAATTCGAACTTGACCGCTGTCTTATCAATTCCAATGCTCACACCAAGTTTCATTAAAATCAATTGAAAATTGTAGCTTCTATTGTGTCTACAAAAAATATAGAGGCAGGGGCAATAACGCAAAAATCGTTCGAATATATGAATTCAAAGTATATACAAGCTTTAAAATTGCTATATAATTGACAAGAAATTAATTGTTCATTCAGTATCCGTACTATCCTTAAATCTATACCATGGCTATGTTAAAATACCTTAATAAAACTAGAATTGCTTACAATTATGAACGTATTTCGAGAGCCTTAAAATATTATGTAGGCTAAATTTGCAATTACCTACATCTAGACAATATATTGAATATCATTTGACCTAGTTTTCAAAGTCATAAAATAATTAGGTCACACCTTCCGTAACGGTTAATGATGGCGAAAATATGAAAATTATCAATTTTTGCTGTATTTAAGTACACTTATCTCTATGAATTTTTTAAGTAAGCCAAATTAAAAAATATCTACTCGTAGACAATATATTGAATATTATTTGACCTAATTTTCAAGGTCATAGATTAAGTGGGTCACACCTTCCGTAGCCGTTAAAGTGACCTAATTTTGAAAAAATTGAAATTTAAATAATTCGAAAGAAAATACGAAATTTGAAAATCGGTCTCCAAGAAAAGGTAGATAATGATCCATTGTATCTATGTGCTAAATTTCATCAAAATCGGTCTATCAGTAGTGTCTGAATTTCGGATTTAAGAATTGTAACAAAAATTCAAAATGGCGGCCGATATGGCAGCTTGACCTAATTATTTAGGTCAAATCAATTACTATTGACAAGTTATTTATAAAACAGTTTTCACTTTTCACCTAGCAGTTATAGACCGGAAGTTACGTAATTACGTCATTTGAGGCTAAACCGGAAGTAGAATTTTTTTTTTCACATTTTTTCAAAAATTATAATCATATCGCCTATCAACTGGTAAAGTTTCAAAATTTTACCATTTATATTAAAGGAGAAATCACGGTCTGAAATTTTTGCCGATGACCCTTGAATATTGAATTGCAAATCGTGGGTAAAATATTTAACCTAATTGCATAAAACCTATAATTGTTAGTTGACAAATACATTGAAGTTTTCAAATCTGAAAATCCGGTCAAAATCGAACTGAAAATAAACTTGCTAAAGCAAAAAAACCTCAACTTCCGGTTCTCACTTCCTGTCAGAGATAGAACTTCCTGTTTTGTTTTATTTGATAATAGAAATCATTCTAAGATCAACTGTAGATTTAGAATTTCTGCACCTTTTACCAGTTTGTCTGCAAACTCATCCAAGAATTACAAAAAAAAAAAAATAAAAATAAAATAATCCGAACGATTACAATACGTTTTCGCCAAAGTCGAAATACGTAACTAGAATTGCTTACAATTATGAACGTATTTCGAGAGCCTTAAAATATTATGTAGGCTAAATTTGCAATTACCTACATCTAGACAATATATTGAATATCATTTGACCTAGTTTTCAAAGTCATAAAATAATTAGGTCACACCTTCCGTAACGGTTAATGATGGCGAAAATATGAAAATTATCAATTTTTGCTGTATTTAAGTACACTTATCTCTATGAATTTTTTAAGTAAGCCAAATTAAAAAATATCTACTCTTAGACAATATATTGAATATTATTTGACCTAATTTTCAAGGTCATAGATTAAGTGGGTCACACCTTCCGTACCCGTTAAAGTGACCTAATTTTGAAAAAATCGAAATTTAAATAATTCGAAAGAAAATACGAAATTTGAAAATCGGTCTCCAAGAAAAGGTAGATAATGATCCATTGTATCTATGTGCTAAATTTCATCAAAATCGGTCTATCAGTAGCGTCTGAATTTCGGATTTAAGAATTGTAACAAAAATTCAAAATGGCGGCCGATATGGCAGCTTGACCTAATTATTTAGGTCAAATCAATTACTATTGACAAGTTATTTATAAAACAGTTTTCACTTTTCACCTAGCAGTTATAGACCGGAAGTTACGTAATTACGTCATTTGAGGCTAAACCAGAAGTAGATTTTTTTTTTTACATTTTTTCAAAAATTATAATCATATCTCCTATCAACTGGTAAAGTTTCAAAATTTTACCATTTATATTAAACGAGAAATCACGGTCTGAAATTTTTGCCGATGACCCTTGAATATTGAATTGCAAATCGTGGGTAAAATATTTAACCTAATTGCATAAAACCTATAATTGTTAGTTGACAAATACATTGAAGTTTTCAAATCTGAAAATCCGGTCAAAATCGAACTGAAAATAAACTTGCTAAAGCAAAAAACCTCAACTTCCGGTTCTCACTTCCTGTCAGAGATAGAACTTCCGTTTTTGTTTTATTTGATAATAGAAATCATTCTAAGATCAACTGTAGATTTAGAATTTCTGCACCTTTTACCAGTTTGTCTGCAAACTCATCCAAGAATTACGCCAAAGTCGAAATACGTAATAATCCGAACGATTACAATACGTTTTCGCCAAAGTCGAAATACGTAATTAAACCAACTGATTTTAGATCTGATATTTTGCGATTACCTGATCCTGATAATTTTACTGGCTATAACCAGGAAAACCTTGAAGCTGCCAATACTGCAATTCTTGACAATTTCGCTACATCAGTGTCAACCTCAAGCATATCGAAAAGGGGCGTGAAACGCAAATCTTCCAACAACCATTACACTCCAGAAATACGGGCTAAAATTGGCAGATATGATTCAGAATTCGGAAATGTGAATGCTGCTAAAAAGTTTTCAAAGGAATTGAATGTCACCATCGACGGATGAAAAGGCAGTATTTGTCAGAAAGTAAATCGTCAAAGGGTGAACTTAAAATTTTAACTCCTAAGAAAAGAGGTCGACCCCTCCTCCTAAGTGACATTGACGAAGATGTAACCAATCACATTAAACTGATTCGGGAAGCAGGCGGGGTTATATCCCAGGGCATTGTGATTGCCACCGCTAAAGGTTTAATCAAAAAGAAGAATAAGTGGTTATTGAAAGAAAATGGTGGCTCGATTGATAATGGTAGGCCCTGGGCTATTTCCTTTTTAAGAAGATTGGGATATGTAAAGCAAAAGGGAACCAAGGCTTCTCGGAAAATTCCGTTGGATTTCCCACAACAGAAGGAACACTTTTTGAGAATTATACAAGAAAAGGTTACAGAACACAAGATTCCGGCCGAACTGGTAATAAATTTTGATCAAACAGGACTTAAAATTGTGCAAGTATCAAACTGGACTTTGGCACCCGAAGGTTCTAAGCAGGTGGATGTTATAGGAATCGAGGTTAAGAGAGAAATAACTGCGTTATTAGGTAGCTCTGCTGATGGTTTTTTACTTCCACCACAATTGCTTTACATGGGAAAAACAACTGCATGTCACGCCAAAATTGAATTTCCTGAAAACTGGAATGTAAGTCATACAGAGAACCATTGGAGTAATGAACATTCTATGATTGAATATATTGAGAACATTATTATTCCCTATTGTGATAGAGTTAAGGAAAGATTGGATTTACCCTTGGCCCAGAGGGCATTAGTAATTTGTGACGTATTTGCAGCCCATAGATGCGAGTCTGTAATGAACGCTTTAAAATCAGCTCGTATAGAGGTCGTGTTTGTTCCTGCTGGATGTACTGGCGAATTGCAACTGATGGAGACTTCAAACGGGCCATGAAAAGAGAATTTACCGACTGGTACTCGGATTGCATTTCAAAGGATCCTGAAACCCGAGTTGACATGAAATTATCCAGTTTGAAACCAATCCACGCGGATTGGTTCGTGAAAGTGTTCAGTGAACTGGAATTAAAACGTGACATGATTTTGTTGGGATGGAGAAAAGCCGGAATTCTACAAGTGTTAAATGAATGAATACATGAACAATGATCAAAAGTCAAGTGTGAAAATCTTTTGTTTTTTAACTTCATTGATTACTAATCAGCTTCAAATTAGAGATAATTACCTAATTACTTAATCTTGCCCGGTCTCACTTTAAATATTAAATACTTGACCTATATTACCTTTTGTCTATCATTTAATTTTTTTTCCTTGTTGAAATAGAGTGCTTGATTTTTTATTGTTTGTGAAATTTGTTAAACATACTATATATGAAATAAAAATTATTTTATAATCTTAACTTAATACAGTATGTCTTTACTAAATTGCGTACAACAAATAACGATGTTGACCATAGAGATATAAATAGAACGTCAGCCATATTTGAAAGGGACGTAACTCCATATAATTCACTTGGAAATATGTATTTAAAAATGCGGATACAAATTAATGCGATCGCGGATAGGTCGCATTTAACGCATTAATTTCTATCTCGCATTAATTTCTAGTCTTACAGTAGAGGCAGGGGCAATAACTAAAAAAACGTTTATCGAAAAATCGTCCAAATCGAACTTGACTGCCTTCTTATCAATTCCACTGCTCATATCAAGTTTCATTCAAATCCATTGAAAATTGTAGCTTCTATTGCATCAACAATAAATCTTGATGTGATGTAACTAAGTCAAGGGCAATAACTCAAAACCTATTCATCGAAAAATCTTCAAATTCGAACTTGACCACCGTCTTATCAATTCCAATGCTCACACAAAGTTTCATTAAAATCCATTGAAAATTGTAGCTTCTTATTGCAACCACAATAGAATTTTGACGCAATTTCACTAAGTCAAGGGCAATAACTTCAAACCTGTTCATCGAAAAATCTTCAAATTCGAACTTGACTGCCGTCTTATCAATTCCAAGTTTCATCAAAATCCTCTGAAAATTGGAGGATTTATTCCATCGAAACTAAAATTTTGACAAGATTTTACTAAGTCAAGGGCAATTACTCAAAAACTGTTCATCAACAAAAATGCCAAATTTGAACTTGACTGTTGTCTTATCAATTCCAATGCTCACACTATGTTTCATTAAAATTCATTGAAAATTGTAGCTTCCATTTTGTCTACAACAAATATAGAGTTAAGGGCAATCCCAATGCTCATACTAAGTTTGATTCAAATGCATTGAAAATTGTAGCTTTTATTGCATCAACAATAAATCTTGATGTGATGTAACTAAGTCAAGGGCAATAACTCAAAACCTGTTCATTGAAAAATCTTCAAATTCGAACTTGACCACCGTCTTATCAATTCCAATGCTCACACAAAGTTTCATTAAAATCCATTGAAAATTGTAGCTTCTTATTGCAACCACAATAGAATTTTGACGCAATTTCACTAAGTCAAGGGCAATAACTTCAAACCTGTTCATCGAAAAATCTTCAAATTCGAACTTGACCGCCGTCTTATCAATTCCAAGTTTCATCAAAATCCTCTGAAAATTGGAGGATTTATTCCATCGAAACTAAAATTTTGACAAGATTTTACTAAGTCAAGGGCAATTACTCAAAAACTGTTCATCAACAAAAATGCCAAATTTGAACTTGACTGTTGTCTTATCAATTCCAATGCTCACACTATGTTTCATTAAAATTCATTGAAAATTGTAGCTTCCATTTTGTCTACAACAAATATAGAGTCAAGGGCAATCCCAATGCTCATACTAAGTTTCATTCAAATGCATTGAAAATTGTAGCTTTTATTGCATCAACAATAAATTTTGACGTGATGTAAATAAGTCAAGGGCAATAACTCAAAAACCGTTAATCGAATAATCTTCAAATTCGATTTTGACTGTTGTCTTATCAATTCCAATGCTCACACCAAGTTTCATTTAAATCCATTGTAAATTGTAGCTTCTATTGTGTCTACAACAATTATAGAGGCAGGGGCAATAACTCAAAAGTCATTTATCGAAAAATCGTCCAAATTTAACTTGACCTCCGTCTTATCAATACCAATGTTCATACCAAGTTTCATTAAAATCCATGGAAAATTGTAGCTTCTATAGAGTCTACAATAGAGTCTGACCAAAGGACAGGGGCGACGACAATATATGTCCACATATAAGTATCAACAAATTTTGTCAAACATCCTAATAATGTAACATCTGTTACCGTACCTAACATATAATAATATCGCATAGAATTTTGATTAAAAAAACTGGACCTTCTCCAAATACATGCCAAATATCTTCCACAAACAAAAGTTCATGCTCGTGTCTAACTCAAAAACTGTTCATTGAAAAATCGTCAAAATCGAAATTGACCGCCGTCTTATCAATTCCAATGCTTAAACCAAGTTTCATTAAAATTCATTTAAAATTGTAGCTTCTATAGTGTCTACACAATCTTCATGTGGGCGTATAAAAATAGTTTAGTTGAGGAAGATTATTGACATACCATTACAAAGCAATTAATAGAGATTAGGGCAGGGCTGTTGATTTGGCTCTATATGCCGGCAGTGATGCCGAAATGACTGTTTGCAAATAGGCTCAGCCGGATATCAAGTATAGGTCAGTGACGTTAAAAAAAATCATTAAAAATTAAATTTCTTAACAATCACGTTTAGTCAATGAGACTCCTAACACTATCAGTCAATTAATTTAGTTAATTATCAGATTAACGATGAGTGGTGGTTAATCAACAATGAATTTATTGGCTGCCAGAAAAACACTTCCAGTTCAAAGAGATTGACTATCTCAAACTACCTAATACATTGACCATTTTTTACTTCCATTAGCCTGTAAGCATCCGTCATATCTTAAGGATACCACCGATTTTGTTGAAAAATTAAAAGCTTGAATGTTTCTCCAAATGCTAGATTTATCTCATTAGATGTTACGAGTATGTATACAAATATTGATAATAAAACCGGTTTAGACGCTGTCCAAAAAGCGTTTCTTCGAAATCCCTGCGTAGATAGACCCGATAAAGAAATATTAGAACTTTAAGAATTATGTTTACCGCGAAATGACTTTGTTTTTAATGATAAAATTTATCTCCAGACTTCAGGCACCGCGATGGGCAAAAGATTTGCGCCGAGTTATGCAAATATCTTTATGGCCGAGTGGGAACTGGAAATTTCTTCCATTTCCCCTTTTAAACCTTTCTTCTATGGAAGGTTTCTTGACGATATTTTTATTATTTGGACCGAGTCTTTAGAAAATTTTTGGCAATACTTTGAAATTTTAAATAATCACCACCCTTCTGTAAAACTAACTGCGAATATTTCTGAACAAAGTATGGATTTTTTGGATACTACGGTATTCAAAGGACCAAATTTCTCTCAAACAAATTAGACATCAAAGTTTTTTTAAAACAACGGATACACACCAACTTTTATATAAAAACTCTTTTCACCCAAAACATACTTTTACGGGAATAATCAAATCACAAATTTTGCGTTTTTTTAGAATTTGCAATCAAACAGTAGATTTTGATGTAGCGTGTAGACTAGTTTTCAGCAAATTAAGAGATAGGGGCTATTCCAAACGATTCCTACGCAAAATTAATGAACCCCCTCCTCTAATAAATAACTTTGGCGCAATACCATGTGGAAGTTCTTGATGCCGCACCTGTGAACATATTCATGTCTCATTATTTTCAAAATAAAAAAACGGAAAGACATTTGAAATTAAAGAACCTCTCATGTGTACGGATAAAAATATCATTTACCGAATTTCGTGTAAAAAATGTGACAAACAATACGTCAGTGAAACCCAGAACGCGTTACGAACGCGTTACGAACTCGATTCAGCGGCCATCGCTTTGATATAATTCATAGCAAAAATAGACCAATTTCTCATCATTTTAATTTACCTGACCATTCCATTGAAGACCTTCTTATCTTGCCTATTGAATCAATTCCTGACTCTGATCTTATCAAACCAAAAACCAAACGATTACAGAGAGAAAGCTACTGGATGGACCAACTCCAAACAGTGGCTCCAAATGGACTTAACATCCAGCATGATAACCAAATGATTCCATTTGTTGCCACCTTCAATCATACAGCTGTCAAAACCTCATACATCGTCAAACAGTATTACAGTGAATTACAGAACAGATTTCCGAATGTATATACCAAACGACTTGTAATTGCCTATAAGCGTAACCAAAACCTAAGTAATTTCCTGGTCCGTGGTAGACTCGAACCCATTGAATCCAATATTACTTGACCCCTCTCTTTATTTTCTAGCTCATTAAGTATAACATATTCTAATCATTATACATAGAGTTTTATCCTTTCAGAACCTAATCATACTCTCTTCTTTTAGACTGGTAACAAGAAAAATTTCATATTATGGACTATTGTTTTTTGTAGATTACTTGTGGGTGTTTTTTAACTCAATACTAACTATGCTAACTTCACCTTATCTTGTATCCAACATTTATCTCTTTATTTGTGATCTTGGTCAGTGCTTTACACAGAAGTTTCTAGGAACTTCTTCACTCTTAACACTACCTACTTTTAACAAACAATAGGAACAGTTGACACAATAATCGATGTGTTTAATCCAATAGTTATATTGATATTATTGTAAGTCTATTTTACGATAATTATCTTCCAATTTCATCAGTACCAACATAAACATGACGAAAATGTTGATTCTTGACAATGATAGCTTGCCCGTCATTGAGAATTCTCCTTTTTAACAATTAAAACAGATGACAGAAAGTTTAATTAAATGTCATTGGCAGGTTATTTACTATTGAAATTTTAATATTCCTTAACAAAAATTATGCGTAATTATAAAAGTTTTATCGTTAATTTGCTTACTACTAGGATATGAAACAGTTAAATAGACAATTAGGGACTCCTGCGGGAAACATACGTAGTTTGTCTAAGTATTGGTGTCATTCAAAACACTTCGTTTTTCTCACGATCAACTCGAAGTACATCGTCAGTGAAGGTTATCTTAAAATAGGCAATTGTATTTTCATCAAAAATATTAAATTACTGTAGATGTTTGATGATCACATTATTTGGTATTGTGATGTGATGTATGACAGTATGTTCAGAAAGTTAAGGTACCAATAATGATGAATATAACTAACAAGGGCGTAGCATGACCATTCTGACTGAGGGGGTGTAACTTCTAAAATTAACCGACGAACGCCCTTTCAGCTTTTGAGCTAAATATAGCTACATATGAAATCCTCTAAAGCATCGTGTTTTAATGTTTTTATACATCGTTGTTTCACGGTAAATGTGCACGCACCACTATGAATTTAGTGATGGTAGTCGTTATATTTTAACTTTCCTACTCTTGCAAATGGACCAAGAGTTGGCCAGTTCATCCAGGTCAAGGCAGTCCAAAATAGCATTTGCACTGGATAAAATCATCAAGCATGTCGTCAAGACAATCTTCTTTCATTGCCGATCTTAAATAGTTTTTTACCAATCTTAACTTGCTGAAAGAACGTTCATTGCTCGCAATTTAATTTTTTAATTGTGCTTTTTTTTGTAATCAAATTTCCTTTTAACATTACATTCAAGCAACGGATTTTGTATCGGATTGTGCGATCCTTGGGGGGCATTTTGAATGATTAAGAGTAACCATTAATTTAAGGTAAATTTCTTTCAAATGAATTGAATGGAGTGAGAGTAGGACTTTATAACACAATTTGAACAACTGAGAAAAACTCAGACAATTTGGTATCTGAAACTATTTTTCCAACCAACTATTTACAGAGCAGATACTTATTTTATAGATATAAATGTATAGAGCCTAAGCTAAGTAGGCTATGTAATCAGTTTACCAAATGTGAAATAGGACTTTAATACACAATTTGAACAACCAAGAAAAACACAGACAATTTGATATCTGAAACTATTTTACCATCCAACTACTACAGAGCAGATAATTATTTTATAGATAGGACCTATAGATTTATAGAGCCTAAGCTAAGTGGGCTATGTAATCAGTTTACCAAAATGTGTAATAGGACTTTATTACATAATTTGAACAACTGAGAAAAACACAGACAATTTGATATCTGAAACTATTTTACTCACCAACTATTTACAGAGCAGATAATTATTTTATAGATAGGGCCTATATAGATTTATAGAGCCTAATACACCGTTCAGAGCGCAAAAGTAAAGCTCTCTTTACTATCAACCCTTCTTAAAAGTTAAGAGAGCTTAACTTTTGACCATTCAGACGATAAAATGACAAGTGGCTTAAAATTCCTTCTTGAGTCATAAATACTGTCTGTGCATGCCATGAAATGAACTACTTACGAAAAACATCTGGTACAGTGAAAAATGGCGGCTTCAATGGATTCGTTAAAAATAATTTCACTTTTTCTTTTAAACTGTAAAAAGTGTATGGAAAATCGGAATAAAGAGGTGTCAAATTCAAGAAGACAAAACGCGATTATCAATTATTATGCCCTATGTTGATAAATATGGCGGCGCGAGAATAAACACATCCAGTACATTGCGCACGCGTGATAAATAAGTATTCGGCGAATTTAAGCCAGGTCCGTTCAGACGAGAAAGAAATAGTGGCTTATCTTTTAAACCCTTCTTTGAGCCACATCGGGAGTAGGAGAATTTAAGCTAGCTTTAAATCGCCTGCTCCCAATCACACGACAAAGTAAAGATCTCTTCGAGAAGGGTTGATAGTTAAGAGAGCTTAACTTTTGTCGTCCGAACGGGATACAAGCTAAGTTGGCTATGTAATCAGTTTACCAAGAAAGCTTGCCAGGCAAGGTAATATATATGCCCACTGGCAGCATTGATTATAAATGAAATATTCAACCTTCCATCATATACTTCTTTTCTAGGGTGATAAATGTACAATATTACTAAGTTTCATTAAAATCGGTCAAGAATTATACCTAATAACAAATAACCTAATTAACTCTTTTAATATTTTTCAGTAGGTTCACTCTTGGGTGATAACAAATAATTTCAACAAAATTCATCAAATTGTGCCTTGAAAAGTGTATACGAGTCAAAAAATTAACACATTTTAAAGGACATGGGCAATAAGCAGGGCTGTTGATTTGGCTCTATATTCCGGACATGACCGGCATTCATGCCAAAATGCCTGTTGGCAAATAGGCTCCGCCGGACATCAAGTATAGGTTAGTGATGTTAAAAAAAAAGGATTAAAATTAAATTACCAAACAATAACGTTTAGTCAGTGAGACACTGAGTCAATTAATTTAGTCAATAAACAGATTAACGATTAGTGGTAGTTAATCAACAATGAATTTATTGTCAATTATTAATCGGCTGCCAGAAAAACACTTCCAGTTCAAAGAGATTCCTAAAACTATCGGTCAATTAATTTAGTTAATTAAGGGATTAAAGGTAAAAGGTGGTTAATTAACAATGAGTTATTAATCTGCTGCCAAAAAACGCTTCCAGTTAAAGAAATTGACCATCTCAAACTACTTACTTTTAACTTGTAACATACAATAAGATCGATAATGATCTTGAAATTTGAAGCTGATTAGTAATCAAAACATTTTCACACTTGACTATTTAAAGATAAAATCTTGATCATTGTACATGTCTTCATTCATTAATCACTTTAGAATTTTTATGATATATCGCGTATCGCATTAATTTGTACTCGCATTTTAGTCTCTATACCCTATGTCGCATTAATTTGTTGACATATTAATTTCTTGCCTTACAGTACTTACTTTTAACAAACAATAGGAACAGTTGACACGATAATCCGTTATATGTTTAATCCTATAGTTATGCCGTTAAATTTTAAGCGGTCATTATTCACAGATATTATTGTATATCAAGTTTATTTTTAGATAATATCTCCAATTTCATCAATACCAACGTAAACATGACGAAGAAAATTTCGCCCCTCAGTCGTCAAAAATAGAATTCTTGACGATGATAGTTTGCCGGTCATTAAGAATTCTTTTTTTTAACAGTTGTAAAGTTGACAAAAAGTTAATTTAAATGTCAGTGGCATATTTTACTATTCCTTGCAAAAATGTGCGTGATTATATAAATTTTATCGGTTTTTTCTGCTTACTTCTAGGATATGAAACAGTTATTATTTATAGACAATTGGGGACGCCCGCAGGAAACATTCAGTCGTTTTTCTCAGTATTGGTGTCATTCAAAACACTTTGTTTTTCTCATAATTAACTGGAATTACATTGTTACCAATAATTCATATTAAATATTTTGATATTTTTAATTTGCAATAGGGTTTATCCTTGGGTAATAACAAATACTTAAACATAGTTTTGTCAAAATCTGTAAAACATTGTGCTTTCCAGAGTTTACAAGCAAAAATTTGTCTTCAAAAACAAAGGCAATAACTGATACTAAATATTTTTCGATTTAACTGATTTTCAATAGGGTTCATCCTTGGTCAATAACAAATACTCAAGCCAAGTTTCATCAAAATCCATTAAGAATTTTTCTTTGTAGAGTGTTTACAAGCTACAGTTGAACGTGTTTTCAAAAACAAGGGCAATAACTCGTACTAAATATTTTTCGATTTATCTGATTTTCAACATAGTCATCCTTAGGTGATTACAAATACTCAAATGCCAAGTTTCATCAAGTTTACAAGGCAAAAATTGAACGCATTTTAAAGAATAAGGGCAATAATTCATATTAAATATATTTCGATGTTTTTGATTTTCGAAAGGGTTCATCCTTCAGCAAGTTTTGTCAAATTTGGTCAATAACTGTCCTTTGTTTACAAGCCAAAAAGTTGAACGCATTTTCAAAAACGAGGGCAATAGGGTTCATCCTTGGGTAAAAACAATTACTTAAGCCAAGTTTTATCAAAAATTGCGCCTTGTAGAGTGTTTACGAGCAATTGTGGACGGAAGGACAGACGGAAGAACAGACATGGGCGTGGGCGTATAAAAAAGTGGGATAGGACTTTATTACACAATTTGAACAACCGAGAAAAACCAAGAAAATTGAAAAGCAGCACTCTACGGTTACCATACTAAAAAAAACTTGGACAATTTGATATCCTTGGTACATGTAATAGATGTTTTGCCTTGGATTGGTTCGAGAAATGAAAAAGCGTGGTTTTTGGACTGGTCATTAATACGAAAAACTATTCATGACAATCGAGAGAAGGAACAGAAAAATGACTTCAATAATGGAGAATCAAAAAGGGGAGGTAAATCACATTTAAAAAGACAACAATATCATAAATCTGTGACAATCAGAAACTGTTTTACCGACAACCATTTACAGAGTAGATAATTATTTTATAGATATAGATTTATAGAGCCTAAGTAGACTATTTAATCAGTTTGCCGATACATGGTTTTTACTTTTTCCTTCAACCAATCGATTTTACCGACGGCTCCGTCAATTACCGACCGATCCCACGTTTTACTGACAAGTTCAGCATAAGTGGGGGGATGTTAAACCCCCCATCCCCCGTAAGCTACGCCCCTGATAACTAAAGATTCATGCCATTGAAATACATTTTACAGTTGGATACTAGTTGAATAGTATTTAGTGTAGCAGTTTTGGCATCAACAAAACAGCGTTTAATAAATGTCTGTTTGGGAAAGAAATATATCAACTACCCTAATTATTAGGGTAGTTGAAAAGATTTAAACTATGGGTAACTAGTCACTATACAAAATGTACTCTTTACAACAATTGGAGTGATGATGAACTTCATGTTTAAAACAATCTTTGTCTCACACAAGATATCTTGCTTTTTTCTGCACTTTCACTTGGAACTCCTAAAAATTGCCAGACTATTATCAAATTATCTTCTTCATCCTTTACTGGGTATAGAAACAATAGAACTTTTCTACATTCTTTCACTTCCTTAAATTAATGAAACATAAATACCATTAAACAAATGGTAATAGTGCTTAATGTCCTACCAAAGTGGGTGTTAAACATAATAACACCAGGGTACAAAATATACGGTATCGCATCGCAGTCTGCGATGCAATTTTCGGCAAATTGCGATGTATTTTCTACCAGTGGAGTAGTTTTTTAGTGATGCATTAAAATTTCACCAAATCATGCTTAGATCAGAAGATCTATGTTTTACCGAAATAAATCACTATGTTTATGAAGATCATGTGATCATGAATTGTTATTCTGTGATAAACTCTTAAAGATATTTTCTTACAAATATGGTGGCCTTTATTACGTATTTCGACTTTGGCGAAAATGTATTGTAATCGTTCGGAATATTTTTTTTTTTTTGGCGATTCTTGGATGAGTTTGCAGATAAATTGGTAAAATGTACAGAAATTCTAAAACTACAGTTGATCTTAGAATGATTTCTATTATCAAATAAAACAAAACCGGAAGTTCTATCTGTCACCGGAAATGAGAACAGGAAGTTGAGGTTTTTTTGCTTTAGCAAGTTAATTTTCAGTTCGATTTTGACCAGATTTTCAGATTTGAAAAATTCAATGTATTTGTCAACTAACAATTATAGGTTTTATGCAATTAGGTTAAATATTTTACCCACGATTTGCAATTCAATATTCAAGGGTCATCGGCAAAAATTTCAGACCGTGAATTCTCGTTTAATATAAATGGTACAATTTTGAAACTTTACCAGTTGATAGGCGATATGATTCTAATTTTTAAAAAATGTGAAAAAAAATTTCCACTTCTGGTTTAGCCTCAAATGACGTAATAACGTAACGTCCGGTCTATAGCAGCTAGGTGAAAAGTGAAAACTGTTTTATAAATAACTTGTCAATAGTAATTGATTTGACCTAAATAATTAGGTCAAGCTGCCATATCGGCCGCCATTTTGAATTTTTTTTACAATTCTTAAATCCGAAATTCAGACACTATTGATA
>CM060202.1:31613803-31761392 GCA_030562195.1 Nipponacmea schrenckii | reverse complement strand
AGTTCTCAACAAGATTAACTTTAGAACAGCTATAACTTAAGGTAGATAACTCTATTATACATTTCTCAACAACATTATTATAAGAAGGGAGATAACCCTAGTTTACAGTCTTCAACAACATTGACTATAGTGTAGTAAGGTTAGAAGGGAGATAACTATTATACGGTACTCAACAACATTAACTTTAGAAAAGCTATAACATAAGGTAGATAGCTCTATTATACATTTCTCAACAACATTTACATTAGAACAGGTATAACATAAGGTAGATAACTCTATTATACATTTATCAACACCATTTACATTAGTAAAGTTATACTGAAGGAAGATAACTCTAGCTAATAGTCTTCAACAACATTGTCTCTAAGGTAGTAAGGTTAAAAGGGAGATAACTCTAGTTTACAGTCTACAACAACATTGACTATAGTGATGTAAGATTAAAAGGGAGATAACTCTATTATACAGTTTTCCATAACATTAACTTTAGAAAAGCTATAAAATAAGGTAGATAACTCTATTATACATTTCTCAAAAACATTCATTTTAGTAAAGTTATATTGAAGAAAGATAACTCTAGTTTACAGTCTTCAACAACATTGGAGATAAATCTATTATACAGTTTCCAATAACATTAACTTTAGAACAGCTATAACTTAAGGTGGATAACTCTATTATACATTTCTCAACAACATTCATTTAGTAAAGTTATATTGAAGGAAGATAACTCTAGTTTACAGTCTTCAACAACATTGACTTAAGCATACTAAGATTAAAAGGGAGATAACTCTATTATACAGTTTTCAACAACATCAACTTTAGAACAGCTATAACATAAGAACATTTCTCAACATTTACATTTGTAATAATAATAATAATAAACTCTTTATTTTACATGGGTCAGAATTAGGCCCAATACACAAGGACATGGTCCTGTCTCACATTCAGCCCATGGGGCAATACATTGGAAAAAAAAAAAAATCGAAAATACGTAATATCTCAATATACAATTCGTCTGAAATACTAAAAATACACAAGTACATGTGTATCAAATGGACAGAGATATGTTCCGGCGATCAAGTACATGACCACAAAATAAATATACAATACTCCACGTACAATTTGTTTAAAAATACACAAGTACATGTGCATGAATGGACAGATTTTCAACCTAAAATTAGTTTATAAAATGGATGTAATATATAGTTCCCGCGGCCATGCACACGACCGCAAAAAATCACGTATTATTTCAACGTACAATTTATTTTAAAATACACAATTACATGTGTAAATAATGGACAGATTTATCTTCCGGCGATCAAGTACATGACAGCAAAAACCATATATCATTTCAATGTACAATTAGTTTTAAAATACACAAGTACATGTGTATAAAATGGACAGATTCATCATTCTGCGATCAAGTACATGACCACAAAAACCAAGGAATAGACAAGTACATCTGCATGAGCCGATCAGACATCAAAACATACATAAAAAAAAAAAAAAAAAAAAGGAAAAGAAAAAAGAAAAAAAGAATTGCCAAAGCGTCAGTGCATGTGCTGCGAGCGGGCTACCCAACCCTACTCCATTTTATGTTCTTATTTTCTATGGAGGGGGAGGTAGGATTTGTCCATGCTCAAGACCAGCTTTAAGGATGTTTACTCATCCCCCGACAGTAGTAATTTAGATTTTCAAAATGGTTCAAGTTAGGCCAAAATAGAATTGTTGGTGGTGATATACCTGTGGGAAAGGGAAAAATAAAATTAATAAATTACTTAAATCATTAAATCATGGAGAAACACAATTGTTAAGATAGCCATCAGCAAGTAAGCCTATAGTTGGTGAAAAGAATACCCGTGTAACAGGAAGTATGCTTATGTTAATGAAAGATTACCAAGAATCATCCTTCGAAAAGTCTTAAAATCTGATGCTGATTTAATATTTTCGTCTAGACCATTCCATAAAATTGATCCTTTGTATTTAATACTTTGTTTAATCAAATTGATTCGTGGTTTTTGCACCACAAGTTTTGAATTTATGCTAGAATAAGGCGTCTGTTTATAGCTAAAGAGGCTTGAAAGGTAGGAAGGAGACAAGTTGTTCAGATTTTTATACATAAATTTATACGAATTAAAATTATGCCTGGTTTTAATGTCAAAAATATTAAGCCTTTTAAGATTCAGTGACAAATCAGTATTATACTTAGAACCAAGAATTAATTTAAAAGCAATTTTTTGTTGCCTGTGTAAAATATCGGCCGATGCAATGTCGTGCGAATCCCAAATAGTTGAACAATAATCCAAATATGGTTGAAAGTGACATTTATAAAAAATAGATCTATATTTTTCAGGCATGATCTTTCTTAACTGTCGCAGTTGAAATAACTTAGTATTTAAAATTTTAGCAACGAACTTTACGTGCGGAGTCCATGAGAGATTTTGATTCACAGTAACACCTAGTAATTTAAAGTTTTCAACTTGTTCAATAAATTGATTATTAAGTTCAATTGATAAATCTGATGAATATTTTCTTTTTTGAGAAGTTGTAATTAACATACATTTGGTCTTATTTTCATTTAAAATCATGACATTAAAGGAACACCAGTTTAAGATTGCATCAGTATCTTCTTGCAATTTTAATTGTATGTCAGTAACCGATTTACCAGAAGTATAAATCGTAGTATCATCCGCAAAAAGATCACAGTTGGAGTTAATATGCAATGGCAAATCATTAATATAAAGATTAAACAACAAGGGACCTAAAATTGATCCTTGTGGTACTCCATACTTTATACTTCGAGAAGACGAAAGAGTTCCATTGACGTAACAACGCTGAGTACGATTCGACAAGTAACAATTTATGAAGGTTATTAATGCATTCGAAAATTTGTATAGTTTTAGTTTTTCAATAATTATCTCATGGGAAATCAAATCAAATGCTTTTGTAAAATCAAAGAAAATAGAACCAACCATAAGATTATTATTTACTGCATCATAAACGTTTTCAATTATGTTAGTCAGAGCTGTTTGACAAGAACTATTAGACCTAAAACCAGATTGGTGCGAGTACAATAACTTATTATTATTTAAGAAATTATTTATATGTTTTGAATAATGTCTTTCAAGTGGTTTAGATACACAAGATAATACAGAAATTGGTCTATAATTATTAGGATCAGATTTAGCGCCGAATTTATACAGTGGTAAAACTTTTGCTTCTTTGAATTTATCAGGAAATATATTTGCATCAATGCATAGATTATATATATGTGTCAAAGTTATATTGAAGGGAGATAACTCTAGTTTACTCTATTATACAGTTTTCAACAAGATTAAGTTTATAACAGCCATAACAGTCAAAACTCTATTATACATTTCTCAAAAAAATTCACTTTGGTAAAGTTATATTGAGGTAAGATAAGTCTAGTTTACAGTCTTCAACAACATTGACTATAGAGCAGTAAGGTTAAAAGGGAAATTAACTTCCATATCTTAAGGTAGATAACTCTATTATAGATTTCTCAACAACATTAACATTAGTAAAGTTAGATTGAAGGAGATTACTCTAGTTTACAGACTTCAACAACATTGACTATAGTGTAGTATGAATAGAAGGGAGATAACTCCACTATACAGTTCTCTAGGGTTAGGGTTAGGGTTAAGGTGACTGACTGAGTGTTTCAGTGAATGAGTGAGTGGGTGGGTGAGTGAGTAAATGAGTGAGTGAATGATTGATTGGGTGGGTGAGTGACTGGGCGACGGAGTGACGGAGTGAGTAAGTGAGTGAATAAGTGATTGAGTGAGTGAGAGTCACTTTCTGATTGACTGTACAATAACTTATTATTATTTAAGAAATTATTTATATGTTTTGAATAATGTCTTTCAAGTGGTTTAGATACACTAGATAATACAGAAATTGGTCTATAATTATTAGGATCAGATTTAGCGCCGAATTTATACAGTGGTAAAACTTTTGCTTCTTTGAATTTATCAGGAAATATATTTGCATCAATGCATAGATTATATATATGTGTCAAAGTTATATTGAAGGGAGATAACTCTAGTTTACTCTATTATACAGTTTTCAACAAGATTAAGTTTATAACAGCCATAACAGTCATAACTCTATTATACATTTCTCAACAACATTCACATTAGTAAAGTTAGATTGAAGGGAAATAACTCTATTTTACAGTCTTCAACAACATTGATTTTAGATTAATAAGATTTAAAGAGAGATAACTCTATTGTACATTTCTCAACAACATTCACATAAGTAAAGTTATTTTGAAGTAAGATAACTCTAGTTTACAGTCTTCAACAACATTGACTATAGTGTAGTAAGGATCGAAGGGAGATAACTCTAGTTTACAGTCCTCAACAATATTAACTTTAGAAAAGCTATAACATAAGGTAGATAACGCTATTATACATTTCTCCACAACATTTACATTACTAAAGTTATATTGAAGGAAGATAAATCAAGTTTACAGTCTTCATGACTTAAGGTAGATAACGCTATTATACATTTTTCAACAACATTATGATAAGTCAAGTTATATTGAAGGGAGATAACTCTAGTTTACTCTAGATTGAGCGAATAAGTAAGTTTGTAAGTGACTGAGTGAGTTGTCACTGAGTGATTGAGCGAGTGACTGAGTTAGTGAGTGAGTGACTGAGTGAGTTTCTGAGTGATTGAGCGAGTGACTGAGTGAGTGACTGAGTGAGTTTCTAAGTGACTGAGTGTCTGAATAAGCGAGTGATTGACTGAGTGAGTGATTGTCTGAGTGAGTGAGCGAGTGACTGAATGAGTTTCTGAGTGACTAAGTGACTAAGTGTCTGAATAAGCGAGTGATTGACTGAGTGACTGTCTGAGTGAGTGCCTGACTAAGTGAGTGAGTGAGTGAGAAACTGGGTTAGGGTTAGGGTTAGGGTTAGGGACTGAGAAACTAAGAAACCTAGTTAGTGAGTTTCTGAGTGATTGAACGAGTGACTGAGTTAGTAGTGAGTGAGTGACTGAGTGAGTGAGATTCTGAGTGACTGAGAGTCTGAATAAGCGAGTGATTGACTGAGTGAGTGAGTGAGTGTCTGAGTGAATGAGTGAGTATGTTTCTGAGTTTCTGAGTTTCTGAGTGACTGAGTGTCTGAATAAGCGAGTGATTGACTGAGTGAGATTCTGAGTGAGTGCCTGAGTAAGTGAAAGAGTGAGTGAGAAACTGATAGACTGAGACTGAGCGACTGAGTTAGTGAGTGAGTGTCTGGGTGAGTGAGTGACTGAGAGACTGATAGACTGAGTGACTGAGTGACTGAGTTAGTGAGTGACTGAGTTAGTGAGTGAGTAGGTGAGTGAGTGTCTGAGCGAGTGAGTGAGTGAGTAGGTGAGTGAGTTTGTGATTGAGTGGGTGAGTAAGTAAATAAGTGAATGAGTGATTGACTGAAAGACTGACTGAGTGACTGAGCGACTGAGTGGCAGAGTGCGCAAATGAGTGAGTGAATGAGTTAATGTCTGAGTAACTGAGTGTTTAAGTGAGTGAGTGAATATTTGAGTGTGTGAGTGAGTGAGTTGACAAATGAGCTCATATTAAGGAGTCCCATGAGTTAGTGAGAAACTGATAGACTGAGAGATTGAGTGACCGATTAGTGAGTGAGTCAGTGAGTGTCTGGGTGGTTGAGTGACATAGTGACTGAGAGACTTAGTGACTGAGTGCCTGAGTTAGTGAGTGACTGAGTGAGTGATTGTGTGAGTGAGTGAGTGAGTTTGTAAGTGGGTGGGTTTGTGAGTGAGTGGGTGAGTTTGTGAGTGAGTGGGTGAGTAAGTGAGTGAGAAAGTGAATGAGTGATTGACTGAGAGACTGACTGAGTGACTGAGAGACTGAGTGGCAGAGTGCGTGAATGAGTGAATGAGTTAATGTCTGAGTATCTGAGTGTTTAAATGAGTGTTTAGAACACATATGAGCTTAAAAAGTGCTCATATAAAGTATTCTTATGAGCTGACATATGAGATCATATTAACAAGTCCTATGAGCTTAATAATAGGCTCATATTAGGGACGATTTTGAGCTAAAAATAGAGCTCATACTAGGGACAATTTTGGGGTGATCGAGTGACCTATTGACGATGTAAGTAAGTGAGTAAGTCACTTTCCGAATGAGTGCTTGAGTAAGAAACTTAGTGAGTGAAAAAGTGAGTGAGCGAGTGACTGAATGACTGAGTGACTGAGTGACTGATTGACAGAGTGACTGAGTGACTGAGTGCGTAAGTGAGTACCTGAGTGAACGAGTGACTATGTAACTGAGTGAATGGGGTTAAAGTTCTTGAGTGACTGAGTGAATAAAAGAATGAGTGAGTGATTAAGAAACTAAGTGATCGATTAAATAACTTACTGAGTGAGTAAGTGTGTGATTGCGTGAGTAAGTGAATGAGTGAGTAAGTGAGTAAGTGAGTAAGTGAGTAAGTGAGTAAGTGAGTAGTTGAGTAGTGAGTGAGTGAGTGAGTGAGTGAGTGAGTGACTTGATGAAGGGGTGACGGGTGAGTAAGTGAGTAAGTCAGTGAGTGAGAGAGTGAGTAAGTATATGAGTGAATGTCTGAGGTAACTTGATGCTTAAGTGAGTGCATGAGTGATTAAATGACTGAGTGAGTGAGAAAATGTCTGAGTGAGTGGAATGAGTGAATGAGTGAATGAGTGAGTGAATAAGTGAGTAAGCGAGTGAGTGGAATGAGTGAGCGAGTGAGTGGAATGAGTGAGCGAGTGAGCGAGTGATTGAGTGAATGAGTGAGTGGGTCAGAGAGTCAGTGAGTCAGTGAACGAGTGAACGAGTGAGCGAGTGACTGAGTGACTGAGTGACTGAGTGATTGAGTGATTGAGTGACTGAATGATTGAGTGAGTAAGTGACTGAGAAAGTCACTCATTAGTTAGAAATTAAGTGAGTGAATAAGTTACTTACTGTGTGAGTGAATTAGTGACTGAGTAAATGAATGACTTAGTGACTGAGTATGTCACTTACTGAATGAGTGGGTGAGTAAGAAACTATGTGAGTGAATAAGTAACTTACTGAATGAGTAAATAAGAAACTACATGAGTGAGTAAGTAATTGAGTGAGTGAGTGAGTGAGTGAGGGAGTTAGTAACTTACTGAATGACTAAGTTACTAAGTAAGTCAATTACTCAATGTACTCAAGTAAGTGAGTGAATAAGTAAGGTGTTAGGTAGGGTTAGGGTCTGGGTGAGTGAGTGTCTGGTGAGTGAGTGTCTGGGTGAGTGAGTGAGCGAGTGATTAGTTGAGTGGTTGAGTGGTTGAGTGAGTGAGTGAGTGAGTGAATACGTCACCTACCGAAGGAGTAAGTGAGTAAGACACTAAGTGAGTGAGTAAGTGAGTGTTAAGATAGTGACTGAGTGTGAGACAGAGTTCCTGAGTGAGGTAGTGAGTGAGGGAGTTAGGGAGTGCGTGAGTCAGCCAGTCAGTGATTAAGTAAATCAGTGAGTCAGTGAGTCAGTGAGTCAGTAAGTGAGTTGGTGAGTGTGAGTTAGTGTGTTTTTTAAGAAAATCATAACTAAGTGTAATGTAGATCCACAGAAAATAGAAAACTTCTTCTGAAGGTGATGAAACCCACAATATCAAATCTACTTATTGAGTGAGTGACTGAGTGCGAGACTAAGTGCGTGAGTGAGTGAGGTTGTGAGGGAGTGCGTGAGTCAGCCAGTGATATATTAGAAGGGCTATAACTCTAAAATATAGTTCTCAACAAAATGAACCTAAGAGCAGCTATAAAAGAGAGAGGGAGACAAATCTATTATACAGATATCAACATCATTAGATTAGGAGCAGGTATATCAGAAGGGAGATTACGATATTTTACAGCTCATAATAATATTTACTTTAGAGCAGCGATATAGGGAGATAACTCTATAATACAGTTCTCAACAATATGAACTGAAGAGCAGCTATATTAGAAGGGAGATAACTCTATTATACAGTTCTCAACAATATTAAATTTGTTAAGCTCTATAAGAAGGGAGACAAGACAATCATACGGTTCTCAACAACATTAAATTTGTAAAGCTCTATAAGAAGGGAGATAACTCTCCCATACAGTACTGAACAACAATAAATTTTAAAAAAGCTATATAAGAAGCAGAAAACTCTATTATACAGTTCTCAATAACAATAAATTAAGATCAGCTATATTAGAAGGAAGATAACTCTATTGTACAGTTCTCAATAACAATAAATTAAGATCAGCTATATTAGAAGGAAGATAACTTTATTATACAGTTTTTTCAACAATAATAAAAAATTTAATGGAAGGAATAACTCTATTGTTAGAAAGTGAGTAAGTGACTTAGTGAGTAGTGGTACTGAGTAACGAGTTACTGAGTTATGAGTGAGTGACTGAGTGAGTTTTGAGAACGAGTGAAATAAGCTATTGACAGTATTTCTTAAGATAATATTAGAAAGAAGATAACTTTATTATGAGTAGTTCGGGTGAGTATTTAGTAAGAACAGTTTAATGGAAGGGTGAGATATGATTTTGGGTTTTAGTTTTCAAAAGTGAGTAAGTGATAGTGAGTAAAAAGTAAAGTGATTGAGTAAATTGACGATTTAAAAACTGATTTAAAAGTGAGTTGAGTGATTAAAGTGAGTTTCTGAGAACTGAGTGTTTAAATAAGTGAGTGATTGACTGAGTGAGTTTGAAGTGAGTAAGTAAGTGAGTGAGTAAAGGAAAAAAGGGAAGGGAAAGGAAGGAAGGGAAAGGAAAGGGAAAGGTTGGGAAAGGAAAGGAAGGAGGAAAGGAAAGTGTCAAAGGAAAGGAAAGGTAAAGGAGGAAAGGAAGGAAGGAGGGAAGGAAAGGAAAGGAAGGAGGGAAAGGGAAAGGGGAAAGGAAGGAAAGGGTAAAAGAAGGGAAAGGAAAGGAGGAAAGGTGGAAGGAAAGGAAAAAGGAATGAAGGATTAAAGGAAAGGAACTGAGAGGAAGAAGGAAGGAAGGAAGGTAAGGAAGGAAGGAAGGAAGGAAGGAAGGAAGGAAGGAAGGAAGACGAAGGAAGGAAGGAAGGAAAGGAAGGAAGGAAGGAAGGAAGGAAGGAAGGAAGGAAGGAAGGAAGGAAGGAAGGAAGGAAGGAAGGAAGGAAGGAAGGAAGGAAGGAAGGAAGGAAGGAAGGAAGGAAGGAAGGAAGGAAGGAAGGAAGGAAGGAAGGAAGGAAGGAAGGAAGGTAGGAAGGTAGTAGGTAGGAGGGTACTCTGTATACAGTTCTCAACAACATAAGATTTAGTATAGCTATATTAGAAAATGAAATGAAATGAATTGAATGGAGTTTTACGTCCCGCTCTTCTGCACCTTATTGGCTAATGAAGACGGGCAACGCCATGCAGTGTGCAATGAGGGAAATTTTGCCAGGACAGCGGCATTAGCCTACTCTTTTTGCGATATCCAACTGTCGAGGGATCTTTAATGTGCACAGCCTGTAGCACACGGGGCCTCGGTTTATTGTCCCATCCGAACGACCAGACGCTTTTTCCATGTCAGTTCCTCCGACCTGCATCACTGACAAGGGGAAACCGGGCTGAAAAATCCGAAAGTTCATCTCGACCTTTGCCGGGATTGAACCCTGGACCTTCTGGTTAGCGAGAAAACGTCTAACCCACTGAGCCACCGCGGCTCCCATAACTATATTAGAAGAGAGATAATTCTATTATACAGTTTTCATTAAGAATCGATTAAGATCAGCTATATTAAATGTGGGATTATGCTATTATATAGGTCTGAACCAAATCTAAGTAAAACGAGATATATTAGAAGGGGCATAACTCTATAATATAGTTCTCAAGAAAATGAACCTAAATGCAGCCATAAAACAATAGATTAAGATCAGCTATATTCATAGGCGCGGGAACAGGGGGGGCAGGGAGGGCAAATGCCCCCCCCAAAATTTTTGTTGGGGGGCAAAAATATCTTTTGCCCCCCCAAAAATGAAATAAAATAATTACATGTATGTAATTGTCTCATAAGGCCATATTTGTAAATTTCCTTGGTTTTTTAACCTTCGAAGCTGGTAAATAATATAAGATTCTATATCACAATCAAATTATTTGAATTAATAATAATTTTTGTCTTAAATCTTTTGAGTTATCTCCCAAAATTCGATTAATTTTGAAATAAAGGTATATGAATGATAACAGTTTTTTGACTTTGAAAAATTTTCCCCCCCAACCTGAAATTTGTTCCCGCGCCCCTGGCTATATTAGAAGGGAAATAACTCTATTATTAAGCTCCAAAGAACATTAACATTAGACAAGCTAAATAGGAATAACTCTATTGTACAGTTCTCAGCAACATTAGATTAAGAACAGCTATATTAAAAGGGTTTTAACTCCATTATACAGTTCTCAATAACATTAAATTGAGAACAGCTTTATTTTAAGAGATATAACTCTATTGAGATAACTCTTTTATATATGTATCAGCAATATTAACTTTAGAAGAGATATATTAGAAGGGAGATAAGTCTATAATATAGTTACCAACAATATAAACTTCATAGCAACTATATAAGAAGGGAGATAACCCTATTATACAGTTCTCAATAACAATAGAATAAGAACAGCTTATATTAGAAGGTTCTATTATATAGGTTCAAACAACTTTAACTTTAGACAAACTGTATAAGAAGGGAGATAACTCTATTATACAGTTCTCAACAACATTAGATGATGAGCAGTTATATAAGAACGGAGATAACCCCATTTCACTGTTCTTAACATTAACTTTAGACCGCTATATTATAAGGGAGATAAAACTATTATACAGTTCTCAACATCATTGAATAAAGAACAGCTATATTAGAAGGGACATAACTCTATAATATAGTTCTTCACAATATAAACTTTAGAGCAGCTAGGCCTATATAAGAAAGGAGATAACTCTATTATACAGTTCTCAAAAACATAAGATTAAGAACAGCTATATTAGGTAGGAGATAGTTATATTATACAGTTCTTAGCAATATTAGATTAAGATCAGCTATATTAGAATGGACATCAATCTATTATATAGTTCTTAACAACATTATTTTGAGAACAGCTTTATTTAAAAAATATCAACTTAACTCCTTAAAACGGTTCTTAACAACATTTCATTAATCCCAGCTAATTAAGAGGGAAGATAATTCGTTCATGCAATTTTTAACAATTTTAAACTCTCTTATACAATTCTTCACAACATAAGAGCAAGAACAGCTATATAAGAAGGGAGATAACTCTATCATCAGTTCACAACAATATTTAATTTGTAAAGCTATATAAGAAGGGAGATAATTCTTTTATAAAGTTCTCAACAACATTGAATTAAGAACAGCTACATTAGAAGGTAGATAACTCTATTATTTGGTTCTTAATAACATGATTAAACAGATATATTGAAGGGAGTAAGTCTAGTATACAGTTCTTGAAAACAGTGATAAAAAAGGAAAGTATATTAAAACAAGGAAGCTAACTCTTTATATAGGTTTCGACAACATAAGATTTTGTATAGCTATATTAGAAGAGAGATAATTCTATTATACTTTTTCTTAAAAAATTATATTAAAAATCAGCTTTATTGGAAGGGGATTATGCTATTTTTTGGGTTTTGAACAAATTATTTTAAAACTTCTATATTAGAAAGGAGCATAACTCTATTATATAGTTCTCGAGAAAATGAAGTGATAAATAGTAGCCATAAAAAGGAAGGGGGGGATTAACAACAAATTTATACATTTCTCAACAATATGAACTTAAGAGCAGCTATATTAGAAGGGAGATAATTCTTTTATACAGTTTTCATTAAGAAATGATTAAGATAGTTATTTTAAAGATGTGAAGTTTATTCTATTATATGGTTCTCAGCAAATTAATTAAAACGCTATATTAGAAGGGGATAACTCTATTCTAGTTCTCGAAAAATTAACCTAAATACAGCCATAAAAGAAGGGAGATAACTGGATTATAAGTTCTTAACAGGTCTGAACAAACAATAAAAGGGAAAAAACAGCTAACAATAAGGAAGGGAAAAAGAAAAGTTATATTATACTGTTCTCAAAAAATTAGATTAAAAATCAGCTATATTAGAAGGGAGATAACTCTATTCTATAGTTCTTAACAACATTATATTAAAACAGATAATTGGAAGGGAGATAACTGGAATTTTTTAAAAGGTTTGAAAAAATTAATTTAAAAGAACTTCTACGTAAAAAAGGAGAAAACTCTATTATACAGTTCTCAAAAATAAAATAGATTGAAAATCAGCTTTATTAGAAGGGAGATAACTCTATTATATAGTTCTTAACAATTTAAATATTAAGAAACAGTTTATTGGAAGGGAGATAACTCCATTATACAGGTCAACAATATTAAATTTAAAAGAACTTCTACGTAAAAAAGGAGAAAACTCTATTATAAAAGTTCTCAATAACAAAGATTGAAAATCAGCTTTATTAGAAGGGAGATAACTCTATTATACAGTTCTTAACAATTTAAATATTAAGAAACAGTTTATTGGAAGGGAGATAACTCAATTTTTTTATTTTCAAAAAAAAAAATATTAAAAAACTTCTACGTAAAAAAGGAGAAAACTCTATTATAAAAGTTCTCAAAAATAAAATAGATTAAAAAATCAGCTTTATTAGAAGGGAGAAAAGCTCTATTATACAGTTCTTAACAACATTATATTAATAACAGCTTTATTGGAAGGGAGATAACTCTATTTTTCATTATTTCCAAAATATTAAAAGAACTTCTATATAAAAAAGGGAAAAAAACCTCTTTTATACAGTTCTCAATAACAATAGTTTAAAAAAGAAGGGGAGATAACTCTATTAAAACGGGTTCCAAAGAACTTTTAGATTAATAAAGCTTTATTAGAAGGGAGATAACTCTATTATAAAAGTTTTTCAATAATAATAGAAGAACAGCTTTATTAGAAGGGAGAAAACCTCTTTTATACAGTTATAAAAATAAAATTTAAAATTAAAAAAGGGGAAAGATAACTCTATTAAAACAGGCCCGAACAACTTTAAAAACTTTAAAAAACAAGCTATATAAAAAGGGGAAAATAACTCTATTTTAAAAGTTCTCAATAACAAAGATTGAAAATCAGCTTTATTAGAAGGGAGAAAAGCTCTATTATACAGTTATCAACAATTTTAAATATTAAGAAACAGTCTATTGGAAGGGAGATAACTCAATTATAAGGTCTGAAAAAATGAATTTAAAAGAACTTCTACGTAAAAAAGGAGAAAACTCTATTTTAAAAGTTCTCAATAACAAAGATTAAAAAATCAGCTTTATTAGAAGGGAGAAAAGCTCTATTATACAGTTCTTAACAACATTATATTAATAACAGCTTTATTGGAAGGGAGATAATTTAAATTTTTTAGTTTTCAAAAATATGATCAAGAACTTCTATATAAAAAAGGGAAAATACCTCTTTTAAAACAGTTCTCAATAACAATAGATTAAAAAAGGGAAATAACTCTATTAAAACGGGTTCTCAACAACATTAATTTAAAAAGCTTTATTAGAAGGGAGATAACTCTATTATAAAAGTTCTTAAACATTATATAAGAACAGCTATTTTTAGGGAGATGCCTCTGTTTAAATAGTTTCAATAAAAAAATTGAAGGGTAACTCTTTAAAAGGTTTCTTAAAACTTTAAACTTTATTAAAAGCAAATTAAAAAGGGGAGATAACTCTATTATGCAAATTTTTTAAACAGCTTTTAAAGATCTTTTTTATAGAAAAAATTCTTAACTCTTATTTTAACACTTTAATTAACAGCAAATTTTAAAAAGGGGGATAAGTCTATCTTTTTAACTTTTTCCCCAACAATTCTAAAATTTTGGAAAAAAAGCTATATAAGTAGGAAGATAAGTCTTTTATACAGTTCTCAACAACATTAAATTAAGAACAGCTACATCAGAAGGTAGATAACTCTATTATTCGGTTCTTAATGATTAGGAACAGCTATATTAGAAAGGAAATGACTCTATTATACAGTTCTGAAAGCATTATATAAAGAACAGCTATATTAGAAGGGAGATAACTCTATTATATAGGTCTCAACAACATTTATTTTAGAAGAGCTATATTAGAAGGGGGATAACTCTATTATATCGTTCTTAACAACATTATATTAAGAACAGCTTTATTAGAAGGGAGATAACACTATTTTATAGTTCTCAAAAATATGAACTTTAGAAAAGCTACAGATGAAGGTAGATAACTCTATCATACGGTTCGTAATAACAGTAGATTAAGGGAAGATAACTCTATTATTCGGTTCTTAATGACAATAGATTAAGAACAGCTATATTAGAAGAGAAATGACTCTATTATACAGTTCTGAAAACATTATATAAAGAACAGCTATATTAGAAGGGAGATAACTCTTTTATAAAAGTCTCAACAACATTTATTTAAGAAGAGCTATATATTAGAAGGGGGATAACTCCATTATATCGTTGTTAACATGTCAACCTAAAGACGTCAAGATGGGAACGTCAACTAACGTCAATTTACTGACCGCGACGTCGACGTCCACCCAGCTTCGTAGACCAACATCAAGTGGGCGACGTAGACGTCAACATAGCGACGTCTACCTTGCGACATAAAAAGGCAACATCAATTAACATAGAGAAAGCTTACGTCAACTAACGTCAAGAAGACAACGTCGACGTCAACCTACCAACGTCAACCTGGCGACATCAACAAGGTGACGTCAACAAGGCGACGCAAACTAACGTCAGTTGTAAGCGTTTAGACGTCAAATTACGTTAAGAAATGAAATGAAATGAATGGAATTTTACGTCCTACTCTTCTGCACCTTATGGGCTAATGAAGACGGAAATTACGTTATGAGGGTGACGTTAGCGTCAAGAAGACGTTAACGTCAACCTGGCGTCGTCAACTAACTTTTAGATGGCTACGTAAACTAACATCAACAAGGCGACGCCAACTAACGTTAAAACGTCTGACATTAAATTTAAATATTGACTTACGTCAACTAACGTCAAGAGGACGACGTCGACGTCAACATCAATTTGGTGCTATCACCGTATAAATATCGGCTTACGTCAAGATGACGACCTCAATGTCCGATTTCGACTTACGTCAAAATGATGTCAACTAACGTGAAGTTTGAGACGGCGACGTCGACTTCAACCTGCCGACGCGTACGTCAACCTGGCGATGTCAACTAACGTAAAGAGGGCGACGTCGACGTACGTCAAGATGAGGACGTGAACTAACGTCAATTTAATGAGTAACGTCAACAAACGTCAAGAGGGCGACATCAACGTTAACGTCATCTTTGCCACGACGACACAACCTGGCGACGTCGACGTCTACCTGGTGACGTCAACTTGGCGACGTCAACTAAGGTTAGGGCGTTACTTAACGTTAAGATGGGGACTGCAACGTCGACCTCAACCTGGCTACGTCAACTAAAGTTAAGAAGGCGACGTCAACATCAACCCTACGACGTCAATTAATGTCAAGAAGGCGACATCGACGTCAACATCAATTTGGTGCTATCACCGTATAAATATCGGCTTACGCCAAGATGACGACCTCAACGTCCGAATTTCGACTTACGTCAAAATGATGTCAACTAACGTGAAGTTTTAGACGGCGACGTCGACGTCAACCTGGCAACGTCATTTAACGTCAAGAGGGCCACAACGGCGTTAACGTAAATCTGGTGACGTCAACTAACATCAAGATTGCAACCTCAAGAAGGCTACGTCTACGAAAACGTCAAGTCGGCGTCAACCTAGTGACGTCAACTAATGTCAGGAATACAACGTTAAATAGTCAACGTCGACCTCAACCAGGCTATGTCAATTAATGTTTAAAAGTCGACGTCGACGTCAACCTAACGACGTCGACGTCAACCTTGCGACGTCAACCTGGAGATGTCAACCTGGCGATATCAACTCTATCGTTTAGACGTCAACTAACGTCAAGAGGGCGTTGTCGACGTTAACGTCAAACTGCTGACGTCATCTTAAGTCAATATTGCTCCGTCAAGATGTGGAAGTCGACTAACGTCAATTTACTGAATACGACGTCAACCTGGCTACGTCACTAACCTGAAGAAAGCGAAGTCGACGTGAACCTGGCGACGTCGACGTGAACCTAGCAACGTCAACGTGGTGACGTCAACCAGAAAACGTCAAATAATGTTAATGTTACGACTTCAACTAACGTTAAGATTGCGACGCCAGCTTAAAAACGAATTGCTTGAAACATTCTCCAACCTTTAAATATATACTTTGGTCCGAATTTTGAGTTAACGTTAAATTTGAGACAGCGACGTCGACGTCAACCTTGTGACGTCAACAAACGTCAACGTTAAACTTGAGACATCAACTCATTTATTCGTCATAAAAATATCAAGGTGGCGTCAAAAATAGAAACATCGACTAACTACGAAATGTTGACATTTTTTTTAACATCTCAAGACGAAGACGTCAACATCCGACTTTCGACTAACCTCAAAATGGCGACGTCAACTAATGTGAAGTTTGAGACGGCGACGTCGACGTCAACCTTGCGACGTCATCTAACTTGCGACGTCGACGTTAACCTTGCGACGTCTAGTAACGTCAAGAGGGAAGCGTCGACGTTAATATCATCCTGACCACGACGACGTCAACCTGGCTACGACAGGTTGACGTCGACGTCGCAGTCAGTAAATCGACATTAGTTGACGTCCCATCTTGATATAAGTCGACGTCGCAATATTGACGTTACCAGGTTTCCGTTAACGTCGACATCGCCATAACGATAGTTAAGTCCACGTCGCCAGGTTGACGTCGACGTCGATGCTACAAAATTCACTTTAATCGACGTCGCCAGGAGGGTTAGGGTTGACGTCGAGAACGCTAGGTTGACGTCGACGTCGTCATTTGGACGTCAGTCGACGTAGCCTTCTTAACGTTGCAATCTCGAAGCCGCGAGGTTGATGTTGAAATCGACGTCGCCTTATCGACGTCCCCTTTAGGACGTCGACCTCTTTACGTTCGTTGACGTTGCTAGGTTGACGTAGACTTCGCTGTCTCAAACTTCACGTTAGTTGACGTCAATATTGCGGCGCAGGTTTGACGTGGACATTGACTTCGCCAGGTTGACGTCACCAGAGCATAAGGTATATAACTATATGGTACACCATTCAACAACATTTATTTTAATATAGTTAGCTTAGAAGGTGGATAACTCTATTAAACAGTTCTCAACAACATTAACTTAAGAACAGCTATATTAGAAGGGAGTTAACTCTATTATACATTCCTCAACAACAATAAATTTTTCATAGTTTTTTCACCAGGTAGATATCTCTATTTTACAGTTATTAACAATATCAACTTTAAAATAGTTAGATTAGAAGGGGGATAACTCCATTCTACGGTTATGAATAATATTAACTTTAGAAGAGCTAAATCACATGGTGGAAAAGTCTTTTTACACTACTATTTGACAGATACAAAAATATATTTGATTTTATATTGCTATATATGAAGGGTGATAACTCATAATAGGGTCAGTCTGAAACGTACTGACTCTATATCTAGTCTCTGATAGTTATTACTGACAGAGGTCAGTCTGAAACTTTCTGACTCTATATCTAATCTCTGATAGTTATTACTGACAGAGGATAGTCTGAAACTTACTGACTCTATATCTAGTCCCTGATAGTTTTTACTGACAGAGGTCAGTCTGAAACTCACTGACTCTATATCTAATCTCTGATAGTTATTACTGACAGAGGTCAGTCTGAAACGTACTGACTCTATATCTAGTCCCTGATAGTTATTACTGACAGAGGTCATTCTGAAACTTACTGACTCTATATCTAATCTCTGATAGTTATTACTGACAGAGGTCAGTCTGAAACGTACTGACTCTATATCTAATCTCTGATAGTTATTACTGACAGAGGTTAGTCTGAAACTTACTGACTCTATATCTAGTCTCTGATAGTTATTACTGACAGAGGTCAGTCTGAAACTTACTGACTCTATATCTAGTCCCTGATAGTTATGACTGACAGAGGTCAGTCTAAAACTTACTGACTCTATATCTAGTCCCTGATAGTTATTACTGACAGAGGTCAGTCAGAAACTTACTGACTCTATATCTAATCTCTGATAGTTATTACTGACAGAGGTCAGTCTGAAACTTACTGAGTCTATATCTAATCTCTGATAGTTATAACTGACAGAGGTCAGTCTGAAACTTACTGACTCTATATCTAGTCTCTGATAGTTATTATTTACAGAGGTCAGTCTGAAACTTACTGACTCTATATCTAGTCTCTGATAGTTATTACTGACAGAGGTTAGTCTGAAACTTACTGACTCTACATCTAGTCCCTGATAGTTATTACTGACAGAGGTCAGTCTGAAACTTACTGACTCTATATCTAGTCTCTGATAGTTATTACTGACAGAGGTTAGTCTGAAACTTACTGACTCTACATCTAGTCCCTGATAGTTATTACTGACAGAGGTCAGTCTGAAACTTACTGACTCTATATCTAGTCTCTGGTAGTTATTACTGACAGAGGTCAGTCTGAAACTTACTGACTCTATATCTAGTCCCTGATAGTTATTACTGACAGAGGTCAGTCTGAAACTTACTGACTCTATATCTAGTCCCTGATAGTTATTACTGACAGAGGTCAGTCTGAAACTTACTGACTCTATATCTAGTCCCTGGTAGTTATTACTGACAGAGGTCAGTCTGAAACTTACTGACTCTATATCTAGTCCCTGATAGTTATTACTGACAGAGGTCAGTCCGAAACTCACTGACTCTACATCTAATCTCTGATAGTTATTATTGACAGAGGTCAGTCTGAAACTTGCTGACTCTATATCTAGTCTCTGATAGTTATTACTGACAGAGGTCAGTCTGAAACTTGCTGACTCTATATCTAGTCCCTGGTAGTTATTGCTGACAGAGGTCAGTCTGAAACTTACTGACTCTATATGTAGTCTTTGATAGTTATTACTGACAGAGGTCAGTCTGAAACTTACTGACTCTATATCTAGTCTCTGATAGTTATTACTGACAGAGGTCAGTCTGAAACTTACTGACCCTATATCTAATCTCTGATAGTTATTACTGACAGAGGTCAGCCTGAAACTTACTGACTCTATATCAAGTCCCTGATAGTTATTACTGACAGAGGTCAGTCTGAAACTTACTGACTCTATATCTAGTCCCTGATAGTTTTTACTGACAGAGGTCAGTCTGAAACTTAATGACTCTATAAATAATCCCTGATAGTTATTACTGACAGAGGGCAGTACCAAACTTTCTGACTCTACATCTAGTCCCTGATAGTTATTATTGACAGAGGATAGTCTGAAACTTACTGACTCTACATCTAGTCTCTGATAGTTATTATTGACAGAGGTCAGTCTGAAACTTACTGACTCTATATCAGGTCTCTGATAGTTATTACTGACAGAGGTCAGTCTGAAACTTACTGACACATATCTAGTCCCTGATAGTTATTACTGTCAGAGGTCAGTCTGAAACTTACTGACTCTATATCTAATCCCTGATAGTTATTACTGACAGAGGTCAGTCTGAAACTTACTGACTCTATATCTAGTCCCTGATAGTTATTACTGACAGAGGTCAGTCTGAAACTTACTGACTCTATATCTAATCTCTGATAGTTATTACTGACAGAGGTCAGCCTGAAACTTACTGACTCTATATCTAGTCCCTGATAGTTATTACTGACAGAGGTCAGTCCGAAACTCACTGACTCTACATCTAGTCCCTGATAGTTATTACTGACAGAGGTCAGTCTGAAACTTACTGACTCTATATCTAATCCCTGATAGTTATTACTGACAGAGGTCAGTCTGAAACGTTCTGACTCTACATCTAGTCCCTGGTAGTTATTACTGACAGAGGTCAGTCTGAAACTTACTGACTCTATATCTAGTCCCTGATAGTTTTTACTGACAGAGGTCAGTCTGAAACTTAATGACTCTATAAATAATCCCTGATAGTTATTACTGACAGAGGGCAGTACCAAACTTTCTGACTCTACATCTAGTCCCTGATAGTTATTATTGACAGAGGATAGTCTGAAACTTACTGACTCTATATCTAGTCCCTGATAGTTTTTACTGACAGAGGTCAGTCTGAAACTTCCTTACTCTATATCTAGTCTCTGATAGTTATTACTAATAGAGGTCAGTCTGAAACTTACTGACTCTATATCTAGTCCCTGATAGTTATTACTGACAGAGGTCAGTCTGAAACTTACTGACTCTATATCTAGTCCCTGATAGTTATTACTGACAGAGGGCAGTACCAAACTTTCTGACTCTACATCTAGTCCCTGATAGTTATTATTGACAGAGGTCAGTCTGAAACTTACTGACTCTATATCTAGTCCCTGATAGTTATTACTGACAGAGGTCAGTCTGAAACTTACTGACTCTATATCTAGTCTCTGATAGTTATTACTGACAGAGGTCAGTCTGAAACTTACTGACTCTATATCTAGTCCCTGATTGTTATTACTGACAGAGGTCTGTCTGAAACTTACTGACTCTATATCTAGTCCCTGATAGTTATTACTGACAGAGGATAGTCTAAAACTTACTGACTCTATATCTAGTCTCTGATAGTTATTACTGACAGAGGTCAGTCTGAAACTTACTGACTCTATATATCCAGACCATGATAGTTATTATTGACAGAGGATAGTCTAAAACTTAATGACTCTATATCTAATCTCTGATAGTTATTACTGACAGAGGTCAGTCTGAAACTTACTGACTCTACATCTAGTCCCTGGTAGTTATTACTGACAGAGGTCAGTCTGAAACTTACTGACTCTATATCTAATCTCTGATAGTTATTACTGACAGAGGTCAGTCTGAAACTTACTGACTCTATATCTAATCTCTGATAGTTATTATTGACAGAGGTCAGTCTGAAACTTACTGACTCTTTATCTAGTCCCTGATAGTTATTATTGACAGAGGTTAGTCTGAAACTTACTGACTCTATATCTAGTCTCTGATAGTTATTACTGACAGAGGTCAGTCTGAAACTTACTGACTCTACATCTAGTCCCTGGTAGTTATTACTGACAGAGGTCAGTCTGAAACTTACTGACTCTATATCTAATCTCTGATAGTATATTTATAGATAGAGGTCAGTCTGAAACTTACTGACTCTATATCTAATATCTGATAGTATATTTATAGATAGAGGTCAGTCTGAAACTTACTGACTCTATATCTAATCTCTGATAGTATATTTATAGATAGAGGTCAGTCTGAAACTTACTGACTCTATATCTAACCTCTGATAGTATATTTATAGACAGAGGTCAGTCTGAAACTTACTGACTCTATATCTAATCTCTGATAGTATATTTATAGATAGAGGTCAGTCTGAAACTTACTGACTCTATATCTAATCTCTGATAGTATATTTATAGATAGAGGTCAGTCTGAAACTTACTGACTCTATATCTAGTCCCTGGTAGTTATTACTGATAGAGGTCAGTCTGAAACCGACTCGAGTTCCTTTTAAATATAACTACAAACAAAGTGATATTATTTATTTATTTTGAGCACTGCAAATAACACCAATCATATAAATACTAATGTCAACATCTCAATTTACACGCTTCAGTTCGAGATAAACTTTTCAAATACATGATATTATACAAGACAGTCTTTTATTGGCATTTAATTAGAAGAGGATCGGGGGGGGGGGCATTAATTGCTATAAACTAGTATGAATATTATTGAGGGCGTTGTCATACTAATTATCATTAAGAATTATTGACAATGATCTATTTTAGGTATTGTACTGGGAAGTAGCTAGGTATTAGAGAAGTACATCATAGGTAAAGATTCGTCTCAATTTTTATCGAATTGTTCTTTCCAACTTTTTATGAAGAACGCGTGTTAAATAAATTTGTAGAAAAATTTGGTTGTGTCACTTGTTTTACATTATTAGCTCCCTTTATTGGTAAAATAAACCTCATGTCGGGTTCAAAAATAGAATTATTCTTCACTGAACCGAAAACAAAAGGAAAGAATAATTCACCTAGAGAATAAAAGCTCTATAACTTCATCCAATCGTCGTTTCCAGTACGACGCGGTTGCTAATATCGTATTGTTATTTCAACCATCTAATGAACTGAGATAACAGTATTCTGCTGCCCCGCCTGCCATTTTTTAAATTCCTGCTGTAGAAGATAAATCTGAGCACGACACAATTTAATTTTATGACCAGGGTATGAATCGGTGTAGGAGGTCCTCAATTCCATATTTCCTGATTTGTCTATAGTATTAAACTCAGGTTTATAATTCTGGATTGGTTCCGCTACTTTCGGTTTGTATGTGGACTTGGTGATACTTTCACCTTCAAATTTCACCATGGGAGGAATATAGGGTCTGTTTTCATGGAAATCACCGTACCGCTTCCTCTCCTGTACCGGCCATTCCTTGAAGAATTCCTTACTCATTGTATGGTCATCAAATTTAGCGTCTTTATCAGTATGGAGTTTTTCAAATGGTACAAAAGATGGTGTTGGATAAGTGTTTTCGATATTTATTGGTTTAAAATCCCGCTGAAACGATACAAAAATAGCTGGTTAGATTGTGAATTTTAAATTTCAGGTTGTCAGCCAAGGAAACGCTCATCAACAACAAGAGTCAAAAAAGAAAAGTCAATCTAGGAAGAAGTTAATAATATATATCATTTTTACTTTAGCCTACCCGTTATCAATGACACGTGTTTCTGGTACAAGATCGTCCCTTGGACAGCTGCTTTTTAATTTGGAATTTTTGAAGGAAACAGATGCCAACTTACTCTCTGTGAAGTCTCCGTCTCAAATGCAACACTGGGAACTCGGTATTCTTCTTCAACTTTTTTACAAGATTTAGCCGAGGGGTTTGTTTGTACATCATGTCCTTTATAAATAGATCGCTGTTCTGTACTGATCCTTCGTCTGAAATAAAAAACAGCATAATGAAATTAGGTATTTTACTAGCATCTCTAAATACTCAGCACCCGCTTCCAGCTAATGTTTATATCGTAGACCTGTTAGTGGGGGTTTAGTTGTTACAGTGGGTCGTTTTTAGGATAATAGTTGAATTACCTGTTATCAAACTTGAGGTCGACGGTTGATTTCAGTGGACTGACAGGTTGGGGTGGGAGGGGCTGGCCTCCAAGAAACCCTGGAAAATCTCTTCTAAACTGAGTTAAAGTTTCGAATTTATCTTTAGATTTAAGATTAGTAGATAATTCTGTCCAGGGTTTAACTCGATCTGGACGATGATGACCGAGTATTTTTTTGTAAGTGTTGTCGTGGGTAGTGTCAAACATCATCGAACCTGTAAATACAATACAGAAATACACAATCCATCAACAAACAGTCAGATCTCAATTGTAAAAGGATAGTCACTAAGTTAAGTATTTTATTTTACCTAATAGGGATATGGTCTTTAAATATTTGTTGCGGTACGTGTGGAAATGTTTTTGTTTTCGAGAACTACATGTATTTAATAGAAAATGTGGTGCTGCTAGTGGGGAAAGACTTAGGTTTAGGCTCTCAGGCACAAATACCAAACGAAACTAGACGTTCTTGCTTAGGACTTCGTCCTGTTTGTTTTTTCGTCGGTTATATTCTCATTTGAATAGAATTATAGTGTTTTGGTCTATCTATATTATAACACAGCGAGAAACTATATTCATACTTGATGTATCCAGTATATAGAACCCTGGAACACAATGATTAGTATATAGAACCCTGGAACACAATGATTAGTATATAGAACCCTGGAACACAATGATTAGTATATAGAACCCTGGAACACAATGATTAGTATATAGAACCCTGGAACACAATGATTAGTATATAGAACCCTGGAACACAATGATTAGTATATAGAACCCTGGAACACAATGATTAGTATATAGAACCCTGGAACACAATGATTAGTATATAGAACCCTGGAACACAATGATTAGTATATAGAACCCTGGAACACAATGATTAGTATATTGAACCCTGGAACACAATGATTAGTATATAGAACCCTGGAACACAATGATTAGTATATAGAACCCTGGAACACAATGATTAGTATATAGAACCCTGGAACACAATGATTAGTATATAGAACCCTGGAACACAATGATTAGTATATAGAACCCTGGAACACAATGATTAGTATATAGAACCCTGGAACACAATGATTAGTATATAGAACCCTGGAACACAATGATTGGTATATAGAACCCTGGAACACAATGATTGGTATATAGAACCCTGGAACACAATGATTAGTATATAGAACCCTGGAACACAATGATTAGTATATAGAACCCTGGAACACAATGATTAGTATATAGAACCCTGGAACACAATGATTAGTATATAGAACCCTGGAACACAATGATTAGTATATAGAACCCTGGAACACAATGATTAGTATATAGAACCCTGGAACACAATGATTAGTATATAGAACCCTGGAACACAATGATTAGTATATAGAACCCTGGAACACAATGATTAGTATATAGAACCCTGGAACACAATGATTAGTATATAGAACCCTGGAACACAATGATTAGTATATAGAACCCTGGAACACAATGATTAGTATATAGAACCCTGGAACACAATGATTAGTATATAGAACCCTGGAACACAATGATTAGTATATAGAACCCTGGAACACAATGATTAGTATATAGAACCCTGGAACACAATGATTAGTATATAGAACCCTGGAACACAATGATTAGTATATAGAACCCTGGAAAAAATTTCCCAAAAATGATTAGTATATAGAACCCTGGAACACAATGATTAGTATATAGAACCCTGGAACACAATGATTAGTATATAGAACCCTGGAACACAATGATTAGTATATAGAACCCTGGAACACAATGATTAGTATATAGAACCCTGGAACACAATGGGTAAAATGTTAGTATATAGAACCCTGGAACACAATGATTAGTATATAGAACCCTGGAACACAATGATTAGTATATAGAACCCTGGAACACAATGATTAGTATTAGCCTGGAACAATGATTAGTAAAAGAACCCTGGAACACAATGATTAGTATATAGAACCCTGGAACACAATGATTAGTATATAGAACCCTGGAACACAATGATTAGTATATAGAACCCTGGAACACAATGATTAGTATATAGAACCCTGGAACACAATGATTAGTATATAGAACCCTGGAACACAATGATTAGTATATAGAACCCTGGAACACAATGATTAGTATATAGAACCCTGGAACACAATGATTAGTATATAGAACCCTGGAACACAATGATTAGTATATAGAACCCTGGAACACAATGATTAGTATATAGAACCCTGGTTATATTCCCTACAATGATTAGTATATAGAACCCTGGAACACAATGATTAGTATATAGAACCCTGGAACACAATGATTAGTATATAGAACCCTGGAACACAATGATTAGTATATAGAACCCTGGAACACAATGATTAGTATATAGAACCCTGGAACACAATGATTAGTATATAGAACCCTGGAACACAATGATTAGTATATAGAACCCTGGAACACAATGATTAGTATATAGAACCCTGGAACACAATGATTAGTATATAGAACCCTGGAACACAATGATTAGTATATAGAACCCTGGAACACAATGATTAGTATATAGAACCCTGGAACACAATGATTAGTATATAGAACCCTGGAACACAATGATTAGTATATAGAACCCTGGAACACAATGATTAGTATATAGAACCCTGGAACACAATGATTAGTATATAGAACCCTGGAACACAATGATTAGTATATAGAACCCTGGAACACAATGATTAGTATATAGAACCCTGGAACACAATGATTAGTATATAGAACCCTGGAACACAATGATTAAAATATCGAAAACTTACCCTCGATTTTCAAGTTATCATCGGCAGGTTTGGCCGGCTCAGTTGGCTGAACTGGACGTTTTATATAGGTATGTTTCGACACACTTTCTGGTAACCTTTCTTTTTCCGGAAACAAAATCGAACCTGGAAGAGAAAACATGCTTGGTGAAGGTCGATGGTAGGTCGAAGAAGATCGTGCAGGTCGTGTAGATAGATTAAGATAAATGAAGATCGATGAAAATAAATGAAGGTCGCTTGTAGATAGAGATAAATGAAGGTTGATGAAGATAAATGAAGATCGATGAAGATAAATGAAGGTCGGTGAAGGCCTTTAAAGATGATTTAAGGTACGTGTAGATAGATACATGTCGATGACGATGATTTTAGGTAGATAAAGGTAGTTTAAGGTCGATGAAGGTCAAGATTCATCTCAAACATAAGATGTCTTTATTTGTTTTTTGAAGGTAACTCTCTACATGTGGGGATTAGTATTAGTAAAATATAGTACTTACCGGCAAAACTTGGTAATTCAGCGAAGGGTCTACTGGGTTCTGGGATCCACTGTTTATAATGTGTTTTATTGGTTGTTGTGGGATCAAATCTGGCCGAGGGGAGGCGAATTTCATCAGGTTTTGGCGAAAACTGGTGAATATCGGGAAATACTACTTTCGGTTTATATTCCTGTTTATAAAAGGTCTGCGACTCCAGTGGCACAGTAGACGGCTCGTACTTTTCTTCCTGTGAGTACAGTGTAAATTATTGAAACGTTGTACATATATATTGAATAAAAGAGTGGTATACTATTACAATGCTAAACGGGAAAACATTCCTTCCTGAATACTTTATAGATATTAAAAATTACAATATAGAAACAATTTCTATCAGTTCAGTTTCTTACCCTTCTAATTGGTTCAACTCTTTCTGGGTTATCTGGTTTTGTTTAAACTCAGATCGCTGATTGGTTTGAAAGGTCATTGGTGGTGGGTTTGGATCTCGGGGAGATGGAGGGGGTCGTTTACTGGACCTGGGTCGGGCATTTTTAGGTTTGAAAGTAGCTTTATAGTCTGTATCAGGGAATTCTCTCTTGATTCTGGGTGCCAACTTCCCGTTAAATCCAGGAACCTGTTTCCTTTTGTGACGGCTGAAAACATAAACAAGATATAAATAAGAACAATTATTATGGATATACACTTCTAGAATATTTATTACTTTCTAGAAGTGTATATCCATAATAATTGTTCTTATTTATCTAGACTTGTGCTTCTAATATGCCATTGAAGGATTATAAACAAGATAAACAACATTTCCTCAATAAAAAACTAAACATTTTTACTGTGGACTATAAGAGATAATAATTTAGAAATTCTACAAAATAGACAATATTTTCTATGTGCAGAGTTAGCGAGATAAAAACAAACCGCAAGCTATACTTTGAAAACTCTTAATTCAGTTATTCTGTTAATGTTTATTTGTGTGTAGAATCGATATTATTGATTGATTATATATTATCGATCAGTATAAATACCAGTATATTTATTTGATCGGGGAATATCGTGAGATATAAGTATTAATTCAGTATTGTCTTTCGGTGTTTGGGTCGTGAATATACGTCAATTGTCTTCGAAATGTAATAGAAATAGATGAAAATTGCAGCTTCTATCTAAAATAATAGCTTAAAACTCAATGGTCCATTCCATTCCGTAGATTGAACATTTCTAATATTATATTAATTTTAATTCTGAAATATCTTAATTGTACACGACTCGGAAGTCTGATTATGATTTTGAATAGTGATTTAGCTCTGATAAATTTCTCTGTCCATTGATATCTTATCGGATCGCACATCGTTGTTCAATCTTTACCTAAGACTGTGTGGATTTGTTTAACGTCCAACTAAGTAAGGGATAGAGGCCGAAAACTGTCTATTATGTTAGAGAGAGGACAGTTTGTGAGGGGCGTTAGCCCCGAACACTGTTCTCTCTCTTACATAATAGACAGTTTGAGGACGCTATCCTACTTAAATAATAGCCCTACAAAGTTAAACTAATTGTAATCAACACAACTCATTGATTGATTAATAGTTATGTGGGTTCAGATTGTGATTTAGACTGTGGCAAACATACTCTGCAGCTGTCTTCTACACACAATGTATTCATCAAGTGAAAACGATATATTTATAATTCAATTCACCTTTAGAATATTCGAGCCAATGGATAATATTTAGTATGAACAATCAAATTTTCAAATACGGTTAGGCCTTTTTTCTGATATTTCATCCGATTATAACAAAGTAAGAGCAAAAAGAAAATGAAAATAAGGATATATATCGAACTCTAATGCCATAACAATTAGGTTTTACAAACCTTTGGAAAAAAACTAACATAGATGCGATTGTAAACAAAGGTTAACAAACAGAATAAAAAACACGCTGTATTTCACTTTATCAAATGGGAAAGTTGTAAAATAAAACTGAATATATAATTGAATTGCTTTGTCAGTGAAAAGATAGAAGGTCCAAACAACTAAAAAATAATGGACACTTTTTTAAAAATAATGGACACTATATCTGCTATCTATTATTTAAAATAATGTAAAATTTTGGTTTATACTGACTAATAAGATATATAATGAATTATTTCAATAATAATGTAAGGTTTTCCTTTAACTAACTTTGAAAAACTATAATAATCATATAATGCTATTATTATAAAATAATAAATATTTTCCGGCTTATTCTTACTTTATAAAATTTGCTATTTATTATTTTAATAATAATGTGAATGTTTTCCTGGCTTTATACTGACTGATATATATATTATATAATGCTATTATTATTAATAATAATGTAATGGTTTTCCTGGCTTTATACTGACTGATATCTGTATATTTTTGCTATTTATTATTTTAATAATAATGTAATGGTTTTCCTGGCTTTATACTAACTGATATCTGTATATATATATATATGCTATCTATTATTTTAATAATAATGTGAATGGTTTTCCTGGCTTTATACTGACTGATATATATATATATATATGCTATCTATTATTTTAATAATAATGTGAATAGTTTTCCTGGCTTTATACTAACTGATATCTGTATATATATATATATATGCTATCTATCTATATAAGTTTTAAAATACTAATGACTAATAATAGAGTTCAATATATAACAATAGGTGAGATATCGAGTTACGTGGATTAGGTTAATATTATCTCTTAACATAGTTGATATGATTCTCTTAGTTACATTATAATATAGTATGTTACAGAGATATCACTGTGGTAATCTAACTCGTTAGTTTCTACGTGTGACATAGGTCAGTTCTTCTATAGAAGTACAGACAGCAGTACTAACTTACTAACAATACCTACTATTGACTGGGCTATTAGTTTCTACATGTTACCTAGGTCAGTTCTTCTATAGAAGTACAGACAGCAGTACTAACTTACTAACAATACCTACTATTGACTGGGCTATTAGTTTCTACGTGTTACCTAGGTCAGTTCTTCTATAGAAGTACAGACAGCAGTACTAACTTACTAACAATACCTACTATTGACTGGGCTATCAGTTTCTACGTGTTACCTAGGCCAGTTCTTCTATAGAAGTACAGACAGCAGTACTAACTTACTAACAATACCTACTATTGACTGGGCTATCAGTTTCTACGTGTTACCTAGGTCAGTTCTTCTATAGAAGTACAGACAGCAGTACTAACTTACTAACAATACCTACTATTGACTGTGCTATTAGTTTCTACGTGTTACCTAGGTCAGTTCTTCTATAGAAGTACAGACAGCAGTACTAACTTACTAACAATACCTACTATTGACTGTGCTATTAGTTTCTACGTGTTACCTAGGTCAGTTCTTCTATAGAAGTACAGACAGCAGTACTAACTTACTAACAATACCTACTATTGACTGGGCTATTAGTTTCTACGTGTTACCTAGGTCAGTTCTTCTATAGAAGTACAGACAGCAGTACTAACTTACTAACAATACCTACTATTGACTGGGCTATTAGTTTCTACGTGTTACCTAGGTCAGTTCTTCTATAGAAGTACAGACAGCAGTACTAACTTACTAACAATACCTACTATTGACTGGGCTATTAGTTTCTACGTGTTACCTAGGTCAGTTCTTCTATAGAAGTACAGACAGCAGTACTAACTTACTAATAATACCTACTATTGACTGGGCTATTAGTTTCTACATGTTACCTAGGTCAGTTCTTCTATAGAAGTACAGACAGCAGTACTAACTTACTAACAATACCTACTATTGACTGGGCTATTAGTTTCTACGTGTTACCTAGGTCAGTTCTTCTATAGAAGTACAGACAGCAGTACTAACTTACTAACAATACCTACTATTGACTGGGCTATCGCCCTAACATACAGCTCGCCCTCTACCCAAACAGATTCTACACACTTACCCACAATCACAAATATCATTAATATCCACATCGTCAGGGAAAATCTCGGTAAAAAGTTCCGGATTGTCGAAAACTGCAGGTTTGATAGACATAGTGCAGTAATATCGTGATTTTTTAGAAATCTGTCTACAATGGGGTAAACTCAAATTACAAATTACACGAATTAACCCCTTTAAAAAGTTCTTAATTCACACGAAATGTGTTTATAATTCACTTTAATCCATGTTATATGGTTTTAATAAACAGTTTATCCGCTTCTTAGTCTATACATTATACTATAAACTTTCATTCAACCACTCGACGTTATAAACAACACTTTTATTGTTATTTGGTGAAAAGTTAACGATCACTGTCGAGTGTTAGGTAGTTATTGGCACCTGGCAACCGAGATACCATTACACCTCTATCAAATATGGGTTTGAACTTCAGACTGGATAATCAGGACCTATCTTTCGGCGTACTTAGTTACGGCTGTTCTATTGTCCTCCCTCTGTGGTAACGGTACTTTAAGTTACGAGAAGATTTATGCTTCTGTAGGGATTCAGGGACAAAATGAAGGCAAAGGTCTTACGTCATCAGTCATAATTAATGAGATTTTAATCACCAATTATGATGTTTGGATTGAATTTAATATTTCAGAGGGAGGTGAATAGAACGGTGTCGCTTAAAACAAAAAACATAATAATAGCTAACTCTTAATCTTCTATAACTATCGATGATATTAAACTTAATGTTAACTTTATGACGTAGGTGGTATAATATTTCTGAAATCAAATGATTATTTTGTGAAATTGTAAGAATTAATTTTTATTTTCTGTGATGCAAGCGATCATATACCACATGACCTCAAAATGGCGACTGTTGATATCCGACTGAAAAAAGTGAATAAAGTTTACCGTGAGGGGGTAATGACTACGTTTAAATTTTTATAAAAATCATTGCACATGGACAACAAGCGTTTTTGCAGCCTCTTGTAATCATTTTAGTCTCACTGCTCCGTGAAATTTTGTAAACATGGAATAAAACATAAGATATAAGAATAAGGGGGAGGGGCATTCTGCTTGAGACTATCCTATTTCTTATTATTGATGGGTTTGAAAAATAAATATAGTCAGTATGTTTCGGGTAAAATATAGTAAAATATATGAAGTTCAGGTTCTGTAAAATTTCTGTTAAGAAAATTGTCCTCTTTTTAATTTCTTTGAACCTTCACGTCATCTAAATATGTCATATATAATATCACTGTCTCTGTGTTACACTATAGATAGAAATTCTACAAAGGTTGATAGAAATAAAATATTTTTATTATAAATTGTTTATAGGATATGGTATCAGGGATAGTAATTGTTGAAAGTCGAGGAATTCTACAACATCAAGGTGTTATCCTGTCTATGGATGGAAACGTCAATCTACAACTCAGCGCCAAGAGTGTCGGCATGTTCGAAGCTTTTTATAATTCATTAAAGGTTGGTTTTTGTTTAATGGAAGAGGTTGATATACCTGAAAGCACTGGCCAAGGAAAGAAGAGAGTAGTGAGGGTATATTAGGGATAGTTGATATCAGAAATTACAATGTTAATATTATTATTTATTATAAATATTATCACATTTAACATCTTTTCACTAAAAATTTTAAATCATAGCTAATATTTAAACAGAAAATATAAATTAATTAATTATCTCGTGATAAATACATTCAGAATGAGAAGTTTATTTAATTGTGTACATGTGAGATCTGAGTTCATATTAGAAAGACAATTCTAACTAACAACTTCGCCATGTTTTATTTGAAGGATATTTATGGTAACTTACCTTCTATAACTTCTCATACCTTCAGTTGAAACCATTTTACTGTACCTTCAATTGAAACCATTTTACTGTACCTTCAATTGAAACCATTTTACTGTACCTTCAATTGAAACCATTTTACTGTACTTTCAATTGAAACCATTTTACTGTACTTTCAATTGAAACCATTTTACTGTACTTTCAATTGAACTACCATTTTACTGTACTTTCAATTGAAACCATTTTACTGTACTTTCAATTGAAACCATTTACCTTAACCGTTCAATTGAAACCACTTTACTGTATCAGTTTGAAAATTCTATATTGAAATTCCCTTATAAACATTTCTGTTAATGTCAAACCTGGTACCTAATGGAAAAACAAGTTCATTTAGTTCCTTCAAAACACCAAAAATTTATTGTACTTATATGGATTTTAATTTCATATTGACAATTTTATTTCCTCACACCAACTTATTGTATATAATATATAACTTATATCTATTCCTCACACCAACTTATTATATTATAATATATAACTTATATCTATTCCTCACTCCAACTTATTATATATAATATATAACTTATATCTATTCCTCACACCAACTTATTGTATATAATATATAACTTATATCTATTCCTCACACCAACTTATTATATATAATATATAACTTATATCTATTCCTTAACACTCAACTTAAAATTTTATATAATATATAACTTATATCTATTCCTCACTCCAACTTATTATATATAATATATAACTTATATCTATAGATTTCTGACATTGTTAAACTCAACATTAAATTAGGTTGAAGGCACTAGGTATAATATAAATAATATTATTCTACCACTAGCGCTTATTCCCAGCCTCGCCCGGGGTTATTTACCAGTCACTTGAATGTCTTGACTTTCACACCCACCAATACAAACCACACACATATACACACAAAAAGCTCAATAGTTTGGAAGGCTGATTGATATTGGTTATACAGCTGCATTAGATGCCCCTTGACTGATCAGTCTTGAAGGATTTTTAATTCAATGCATGAGTAGTTGGTAGTGAAAAAACATTCAGTACTTAAATATAAAAATATCGGCGCCGAATATTTGAGAGGCATTCTATTGGTTTAAATTGTAGACATGGTTATCCAAAAACAATTTGTCATCGGCCTTCACGGACTTGATAACCGTTGGTAAATCTATTAATAGCCAAAGTAAATAAAAGAAAATTATGCCGTTTCACTCGGCAGTCTTCAGTGTGTTTTTTGACAAAGTAAACAACGAAGGAAAAAAACTGGTGCACATCTTTGCATTTCCAGGAATATGCATCCCAGTCTCGCCGTCTCTCAGTTATGGTCACTCCCTTATATTGGCTCTAGAATGTTCTTCACATTTCTGGGAGGCTTGTTTACTGTGTTTGCATGATTGTTGATTTCAACATTTTTGACAAAGTAAACAACAAATGCCAAAACAAAGACTCAGGTGCACATCCTTGCATATACAGGATTGTGCATGCACAGAATCTCCTTCTTGCCTGCCTCCGTCTCTGATCTATGGCGACCATACACACACACACACACACACACACACACACACACACACACACTTCCTCTTATATATATTATATATTATAGATAGATTATAGATAGATTATAGATTATAGATAGATTATATATTATAGATAGATTATAGATAGATTATAGAATATATAGATTATAGAATAGTAATATAGATAGATTATAGATTAATGATTATAGATAGATTATAGATTATAGATAGATTATAGATTATAGATAGATTATATATTATAGATAGATTATAGATTATAGATAGATTATAGATTATAGATAGATTATAGAATAAAGATTATAGATTATAGTGATTAAAGATTATAGATTAAGTATAGATTATAGATTATAGATTATAGATAGATTATAGATTATAGATAGATTCATACTGGGAATATATAGTAACAATATTAATCATAAACACAGTATAATGTAATTGATTAAATATTCTATTTATTTTGGATGATTCTATGTTTTATTTTCAGTATAATGTGAAAGTTGACATGAAGAGATCATTATTAAGTAAAGATTTACAGAAACAAGTTGAATTCATTGTTGAATATAAGGTCTGTATCAGGATATACTGGTGATACATTTGTCTGGTGATCTATTTATGTATATTGGTGATCTATTTATGTATATTGGTGATCTATTTATGTATATTGGTGATCTATTGGTATATACTGGTGATATTTTGTAAAGTTTAAATTTTGCCATATACAGAAAAATGTGTATAGTACTAGTGCTATATTTGATATATACTGGTGATATATTTGATATATACTGGTGATATTATTGTATATACTGGTGATATATTTGATATATACTGGTGATATTATTGTATATACTGGTGATATATTTGATATATACTGGTGATATATTTGATATATACTGGTGATTTTATTGTATATACTAGTGATATATTTGATATATACTGGTGATATATTTGATATATACTGGTGATATTATTGTATATACTGGTGATATATTTGATATATACTGGTGATATTATTGTATATACTGGTGATATATTTGATATATACTGGTGATATTTTGTATATACTGGTGATATATTTGATATATACTGGTGATATTATTGTATATACTAGTGATATATTTGTGATATACTGGTGATATATTTGTATATACTGGTGATATATTTGTATATACTGGTGATATATTTGTATATACTGGTGATATATTTGTATATACTGGTGATATATTTGTATATACTGGTGATATATTTGTATATACTGGTGATATATTTGTATATACTGGTGATATATTTGATATATACTGGTGATATATTTGTATATACTGGTGATATATTTATAATATATTTGTATAGTACTAGTGATATATTTGATATATACTGGTGATATTATTGTATATACTGGTGATATATTTATAATATATTTGTATAGTACTAGTGATATATTTATCATATATTTGTATAGTACTAGTGATATATTTATCATATATTTGTATAGTACTAGTGATATATTTGATATATTATGGTGATATTATTGTATATACTGGTGATATATTTATAATATATTTGTATAGTACTAGTGATATATTTGATATATACTGGTGATATATTTGATATATACTGGTGATATATTTGATATATAATGGTGATATATTTGATATATACTGGTGATATATTTGTTATATACTGGTGATATATTTATAATATATTTGTATAGTACTAGTGATATATTTGTATATACTGGTGATATTATTGTATATACTAGTGATATATTTGTGATATACTAGTGATATATTTGATATATACTGGTGATATATTTGATATATAATGGTGATATTATTGTATATACTGGTGATATATTTGTAATATATTTGTGATATACTAGTGATATATTTGATATATACTGGTGATATATTTGTTTGTGTTTTGTAGTCACAAGAAGAGAAAGCGATACCCAAACCTGTCAATTTTACCATCACCCCAGAAACTCTGTCTAATTTAAAAGAGGTTTGTTAAGATTACTTGTATGGACTTAGTCCGCTAATTCATTTGCCATCTATTTCCATGTTAAATCACAAAATTCAACCTTCTAGAACTTTTTCCAGAAATCTCGTTGAAAACTTTCTTATATGCCACATGAAAGCCAGGCCAATACTTGGTTTCTGTACAAAAATCCAATATAGCATGACCATGAACATCTTGAACTAAACAAAATGAAAGTAAACCACTACATTTTATCAACATCCGCTTGACTGTCACTGCACACTATTTTTAGAAATAACCTTCCGCCAATTAAATTTCTCATTATCTCAGAAATTCTGAAAGAAAATGCAATTTCAGACATCAAATTTCAAATCTAGACCAAAAATTAGTCCAAAATGGGCATGCAAACACCCCCAAAGGAAGGGAGAAAGAGGATTTCTAAAAATAGAACGGACTCAATTCGTATACAATCATTAGCATAAAATGTTTTAATGGTCTGAGTCCTATATAGGGGGGCAATTTTTGTTTATTGTCTTAACTTGTTTTACAACATCTCAGGATGAACCTGTCCAAAAATTATGCAAATAAACCCCAAAGTATGCAAATGACAGCGTTTTTACTGATGCACCTCTACCTCTATTTAGCCCTCTATAAGATATCATTGATGGTGCGTCTTACACTAAATCAATCATAACTTTCTTATTTCTCTAAATAAATGAAATTTGTAAAGACTAATAAGTATTTTAACATAATTCCAGCCTACAAACCCCAAAAAGGCAGAAAAAATGGCAACATTTGTTACCTAGTTGGCCATTCAATGTCTCTACACTCATTCTGACTGTTCCTGGTGAAATCTTCATAATTATCATAAATTTGAGTTTGAAATTGCCCCAGAGATAATTCAGGCTGTTTTTACTGTCCAAAAAGCATTCTACATTCTCCTGATTCCAGGAAAAAGGCATACCATACATTGTAGTGGACTTTCAGGGCAGCTATAGAAACTGTATTCTTGAGGTCTGAAAAATACATAAGAAAAACCAAATTTAAATGGTTGAAATAAGGAATATCTGCATTAGGAATTTTATTAGGACTCCATAGCCTCTTCAAAATGGCTTGTTTTACTAGGTATTTAAAGTAGAAAGTGCAAAAAAGGGAAAAAAAGGAATTTTTGAAAACTCAATACAATGCACTATGACAGGCCTATTGGCCATAGGCCCCAAAATGCCGATTTCCAATATATGACCCTAAAATTCTAAATTTTCACAAAAATTGAGAGATACCAACCTTTTTTGTAGTTTCCATTCATAAAAAGGCCAAAATTATCAAAAAGCATGTTTGTTTTTGAGTATCAGCTCCAATATTCAGGACTTAGTCCGCTAATTCATTTGCCATCTATTTCCATGTTAAATCACAAAATTCAACCTTCTAGAACTTTTTCCAGAAATCTCGTTGAAAACTTTCTTATATGCCACATGAAAGCCAGGCCAATACTTGGTTTCTGTACAAAAATCCAATATAGCATGACCATGAACATCTTGAACTAAACAAAATGAAAGTAAACCACTACATTTTATCAACATCCGCTTGACTGTCACTGCACACAAAACCACTATTTTTAGAAATAACCTTCCGCCAATTAAATTTCTCATTATCTCAGAAATTCTGAAAGAAAATGCAATTTCAGACATCAAATTTCAAATCTAGACCAAAAATTAATCCAAAATGGGCATGCAAACACCCCCAAAGGAAGGGAGAAAGAGGATTTCTAAAAATAGAACGGACTCAATTCGTATACAATCATTAGCATAAAATGTTTTAGTGGTCCGAATCCGTATGTGATGCAGCCACCGTCCTTGTATTACCTCCCTTACCTCTTAACTCTCTATATGTAATCCATTAAATTGAACTCTAACCCTCAAATACCTAAATCAAACCCCCTAATACCTAACTTTTACCCCTCCCCCCTTATACCAAACCTTTACCCCCCCCCTTATACCAAACCTTTACCCATCCCCCTAATACATAACCTTTACCCCTCCCCTAATACATAACCTTTACCCCTCCCCTAATACATAACCTTTACCCCTCCCCTAATACTAACCTTTACCCCTCCCCTAATACTTAACCTTTACCCCTCCCCCTAATACATAACCTTTACCCCTCCCCCTAATACCTAACCTTTACCCCTCCCCCTAATACCTAACCTTTACCTCTCCCCCTATTACCTAACCTTTACCCCTCCCCCTAATACATAACCTTTACCCCACCTCCCTATTACCTAACCTTTGCCCCTCCCCCTATTACCAACCCATGGTAATTTTACTTTGTGTGTAAAATCTGAACATGGTTTTATGTTTTTTATTTTAGAAACAGAATGTACCCAAATTTAAAGTGAAGGGAAAGTTAGATACATCTTGTTTACAGATCAACCATCCATTGACAGGAGAAGTAAGTTTTATTATCATTGACAGAAGTTAGTTTTATTATCATTGACAGGAGAAGTAAGTTTTATTATCATTGACAGGAGAAGTAAGTTTTGTTATCATTGACAGAAGAAGTAAGTTTTATTATCATTGACAGAAGTTCTGTTATCATTGACAGGAGAAGTAAGTTTTATTATCATTGACAGAAGTTAGTATTGTTATCATTGACAGGAGAGGTAAGTTTTGTTATCATTGACAGAAGTAAGTTTTATTATCATTGACAGAAGCTCTGTTATCATTGACAGAGAGTAAGTTTTATTATCATTGACAGAAGTAAGTTTTATTATCATTGACAGAAGCTCTGTTATCATTGACAGGAGAAGTAAGTTTTGTTATCATTGACAGAAGTAAGTTTTGTTATCATTGACAGAAGTAAGTTTTGTTATCATTGACAGAAGTAAGTTTTTATCATTGACAGAAGAAGTAAATTTGATTATCATTGACAGAAGTAAGTTTTGTTATCATTGACAGGAGTAAGTTTTTTATCATTGACAGAAGAAGAAAAGTTTTGTTATCATTGACAGAAGAAGAAGTAAGTTTTGTTATCATTGACAGGAGTAAGTTTTATTATCATTGACAGAGTAAGTTTTGTTATCATTGACAGAAGTAAGTTTTGTTATCATTGACAGGAGAAGTAAGTATTGTTATCATTGACAGAGAAGTAAGTTTTGTTATCATTGACAGGAGTAAGTTTGATTATCATTGATAGAAGTAAGTTTTATTATCATTGACGGGAAAGTAAGTTTTGTTATCATTGACAGAGTAAGTTTTTTATCATTGAAGAGTAAGTTTTATTATCATTGACAGAAGTAAGTTTTGTTATCATTGACAGGAGAAGTAAGTTTTATTATCATTGACAGGAGTAAGTTTTATTATCATTGACAGAAGTAAGTTTTATTATCATTGACAGGAGAAGTAAGTTTTATTATCATTGACAGAGAAGTAAGTTTTGTTATCATTGACAGAAGTAAGTTTTATTATCATTGACAGAAGTAAGTTTTATTATCATTGACAGAAGAAGTAAGTTTTGTTATCATTGACAGAAGAAAAGTTTTGTTATCATTGACGGGAAGTAAGTTTTGTTATCATTGACAGGAGAAGTAAATTTTGTTATCATTGACAGGAGAAGTAAGTTTTGTTATCATTGACAGGAGAGGTAAATTTTGTTATCATTGACAGAAGTAAGTTTTATTATCATTGACAGAAGCTCTGTTATCATTGACAGGAGAAGTAAATTTTGTTATCATTGACAGAAGTTAAGTTTTATTATCATTGACAGGAGAAAAGTTTTGTTATCATTGACAGGAGAAGTAAGTTTTATTATCATTGACAGAAGTTAGTATTGTTATCATTGACAGGAGAGGTAAATTTTGTTATCATTGACAGGAGAAGTAAGTATTGTTATCATTGACAGAAGTTAGTATTGTTATCATTGACAGGAGAAGTAAGTTTTATTATCATTGACAGAAGTTAGTATTGTTATCATTGACAGGAGAAGTAAGTATTGTTATCATTGACAGAAGTTAGTATTGTTATCATTGACAGGAGAAGTAAGTTTTATTATCATTGACATGAGAAGTAAGTTTTGATATCATTGACAGAAGTAAGTTTTGTTATCATTGACAGAAGTTTAGAAACTCTGTTATCATTGACAGGAGAAGTAAGTTTTATTATCATTGACAGGAAAGTAAGTTTTGTTATCATTGACAGAAGTTAGTTTTATTATCATTGACAGAAGTAAGTTTTGTTATCATTGACAGAAGTAAGTTTTATTATCATTGACAGAAGTAAGTTTTATTATCATTGACAGAGAAGTAAGTTTTATTATCATTGACAGGAGAAGTAAGTTTTGTTATCATTGACAGAAGTTAGTTTTGTTATCATTGACAGAAGTAAGTTTTGTTATCATTGACAGGAGAAGTAAGTTTTGTTATCATTGACAGAAGTAAGTTTTGTTATCATTGACAGAAGAAGTAAGTTTTGTTATCATTGACAGGAGTAAGTTTTATTATCATTGACAGAAGAAGTAAGTTTTGTTATCATTGACAGAAGAAGTAAATTTTATTATCATTGACAGAAGAAGTAAGTTTTTTTATCATTGACAGAAGTAAGTTTTATTATCATTGACAGGAGAAGTAAGTTTTGTTATCATTGACAGGAGAAGTAAGTTTTGTTATCATTGACAGAATTTAAAGTTTTATTATCATTGACGGGAAAGTAAGTTTTGTTATCATTGACAGAAGTAAGTTTTGTTATCATTGACGGGAAAGTAAGTTTTGTTATCATTGACAGAAGTAAGTTTTGTTATCATTGACAGAAGTAAGTTTTGTTATCATTGACAGGAGTAAGTTTTGTTATCATTGACGGGAAAAGTAAGTTTTGTTATCATTGACAAAAGGGTAAGTTTTGTTATCATTGACAGAAGTAAGTTTTGTTATCATTGACAGGAGAAGTAAGTTTTGTTATCATTGACAGAAGTAAGTTTTGTTATCATTGACAGGAGAAGTAAGTTTTGTTATCATTGACAGAAGTAAGTTTTGTTATCATTGACAGGAGTAAGTTTTGTTATCATTGACAGGAGAAGTAAGTTTTGTTATCATTGACAGAAGTAAGTTTTGTTATCATTGACAGGAGAAGTAAGTTTTGTTATCATTGACAGAAGTAAGTTTTGTTATCATTGACAGGAGAAGTAAGTTTTGTTATCATTGACAGAAGAAGTAAGTTTTGTTATCATTGACAGGAGAAGTAAGTTTTGTTATCATTGACAGAAGAGTATTTTATCATTGACAGAGTAAGTTTTGTTATCATTGACAGGAGAAGTAAATTTTGTTATCATTGACAGAAGTAAGTTTTGTTATCATTGACAGGAGAAGTAAGTTTTGTTATCATTGACAGGAGAAGTAAGTTTTATTATCATTGACAGAAGAAAAGTTTTGTTATCATTGACAGGAGAAGTAAGTTTTATTATCATTGACAGAGTAAGTTTTGTTATCATTGACAGAAGTAAGTTTTATTATCATTGACAGGAGAAGTAAGTTTTGTTATCATTGACAGAAGTAAGTTTTGTTATCATTGACAGGAGTAAGTTTTATTATCATTGACAGGAGAAGTAAGTTTTGTTATCATTGACAGAAGTAAGTTTTGTTATCATTGACAGGAGTAAGTTTTGTTATCATTGACAGGAGTAAGTTTTATTATCATTGACAGAAGTAAATTGTATTGATGCTGTCAGGTTCAATCTCCTCTGACAGTCATGAAATAAGTACATATACAAAATGCCATGTGGACTCTCGGAAAGGGATGCTGAGTTGACAATATATATTGTCTTTGAGAAATAGAAGAATTATTAGGCAATATCATTTTCATTTAAAGATAAAATATAGAAACAATTTTAAAAACCTCTGAAAATCACCCTTAATAGGTTGTAAAACTGTATTTTAATTTGACTATAGTTAGTTGTAGAGAGTTGTAGTACTGGTATAAAGTCAATAGAGATACAGTTAGTCCGAGTTGAAACGTGTGGTTGTGCCGAGGGCTATGCCAAGGATGGTGAGTACTATTCTTCTCGTCTCTAAAACTTCACCTTTCACCTGGAAAGACTAGAAATAAAGCAATTGACTCATTGAGAAAAAACATCATGTTTTAAATTTGTCATCAGAAATAGAGTTTACTATTGTAGTTTTCCGAGAAATTCTTTATGGCCTTGAAAACAATGAGGGATGTTTTATATTATAAACCAACATTATAAATTTATACTTGATAATTATTCCAGCAACAGAGATACAGAATATACAGATAGCTGATGGTGATGTTTGTAGAAATATATTAATACCTATATATATGATATTCCCACGATTGTTTACATGTCCTACTCTAACTACCAATAATTTTAAAGTTGGTACGTAAAATCTCATTGTTCAAAACAGAATATTATCTTATTTCTATTGAACAACATAGTAATATAATATTTACATATTAAAACTTTGATCTCATTACTACTATTGGTGTGTAAACAAAATAGATCATGTGATAAACTGAATAAATGTCCAAGTCTATTATGTATGTTTGTGGACTGATCTATTGAGACCAACTTTATATTTTTGATACTTTTATTCACTGTTTTTTTATGAAATTGTGACAAATCTTAGATAGCGTCATTGTTGTGCCTTGACTACGTCATAGCAACACTTGACAAACTACAGTTTATCTTCAATAAATGCCAGGGTTAGTGTAACTGGTTCTATTAAAGGATTGATAGTAGAAATGTATATATTATTTATTGTTTGTTTTCAGAGTTTGAGATAAATATAGTTATAGTATTCCAAGATGATCATTTAGTTACAGAAAACTTCCCTGTAAAATTAACCAGGTTTTAGTAGAACTTTTATAATATAAAGCTAAAATACAGGGTTATATTATAAAAATTGTTCAGAAATGAAAATAATATGGTTGTTCAGATTATAAAAATATAGTTCAGAATAGTAATTCCAAGAGACATTTATTACAGGTTCTATGTATAAATACAGTTGTTCAGACTATAATAAAGGAACAACAAGGTTATATTATAAAAATTGTTCAGAAATAAAGGAACAACAAGATTTGTGGGATGATTCCACCAGCAGGAATATTATTTACAGTGTTCCTATGTTTTGGATGCAGATTTCATGTTTAATATCAGAGCTAGAATAAATGTCTAGAACTGATACTGATTTAGACTTGTAATACCCTAACCCTTGTAATATGGTGTTTAAAAGGAGTATTTCTGTGTAATAAGTTGTTATGATATATATATATATATATATATATTTGTTATTGTTTATATTGTAAATAATAAAGTTTCTGTTTCTATATCAGTGTGATGTTATACTCCAACAATAAATATACTGGTATATATATAACAATGGACCTTATTCTTGAGCTTTTCAGGATAATAAGGCTCAAACAGGTCCAAATCATAACCTAAACCTGGACTATAATTGCCATCATGTACAAAAGAAAAATAGAGTCCAATAAATAAAGTCAAATGTACAATCGTACAACAGGAAAGACTAGACAATATAAACTATGAGTTTAATAGAATGATAATAGAGATATAGCACTTTATTTATAGATTTAACAACAAACAATAAATATATTACAATACTTGATTTCAAACACCAACATTAGAACCTAAACCACTTTTTTTCATATCAACATGAGGTGCATCCTATCTAATATGGGTTTTAACCTGTATTTATCTCATCAACAAAGCCTTAAGGAAGTATGATAAATGTTGGTTTGGACATGATGCATAGAGTTATGGTTCTTGATCTGTAATTAAGATCCCAGTAGACAAATGTATTTATTTAAATATTATTCAAAGTTTTTTGGACATTCCAGTCATAACATAGAGTACATAAAATGATATTTCATACTCATCCATTAAGATCATATTACAAAACTTCTGCCTGATTTGATATAAATAGATGATATCTTACAATTCATCCTCTTGCATTTACTTCATCAATAACCTCTATTGATGTTGACATGAAAATATATTTCATTATTCCAAGTTATTTGACAAGACAATTCCAGTCATAACATAGATACCAAATAGTTGATATTTCATACCACTCATTACAATATATACAAGACTTTCTGCCTAGAATTCTGTAAAATCAGGATGCCATCAATTCTTTAACTTGTTCCATTACAGTTTCACATTTATCTAGACATACCTGGAATATATATTCAGATTAAATACTGTTTTTATTATTCCCAAATCATTTCATCTGATGACAACTTGTTTAAATTATCTTGTTACATGTTTTATTATTCTATTAGTGTCATTGTTCTATGATATTGTCTTGTGTTTATTTTTAATTTACCAGTTGATATTTTAATAAATATCGGTTATGCTACTTTTTTTCCAAACTACCTGCTTCTTTAAGTCCAAACTACCTGCTTCTTTTAGTCCAAACTACCCGCTACTTTTAGTCCAAACTAACCGCTTCTTTTAGTCCAAACTACTAGCTTCTTTATCCAATGTTCTTTTAGTCCAAACTACCTGCCTTTTATTAACCTCTTTAGTCCAAGCTACCTGCCACTTTTAGTCCAAACTACCTGCTCTTTTAGTCCAAACTACTGCTTCTTTTGAGTTTCCTAACTTCCTGTTTTTTTAGTCCAAATCTAGACACGCTTTCTTTTAGCCGACGGAACGAGATCCTGACTTAAAAAACCCTGGAATATATAAAACTAGAAATATAGATATTTACCTTCCAAATACCATGGCAACGTTAAACTAGTTCATATAAGAAAGACATATCAGTCAGAAGAAGTTATAAATATTGGCTGGACAGTTACCTTACTAATACCATGGCAACATTAAACTAGTTCATATTACAAAGACATATAATATTAGTCAGAAGAAGTTATAAATATTGGCTGGACAGTTACCTTACTAATACCATGGCAACATATAAAATTAACTTGTTCATATTACAAAGACATATAATATTAGTCAGAAGAAGTTATAAATATTGGCTGGACAGTTACCTTACTAATACCATGGCAACATATAAAATTAACTTGTTCATATTAGAAAGACATATAATATTCGTCAGAAGAAGTTATAGATATTGACTGGACAGTTACCTTACTAATACCATTTAACTCACTGATCATATCTGCCATTTTATCTTCATGTTTCTCCAATATGGACTCCACCGACAATAATTTCTTTACATCTTCTGAATCATGTGAGACAGTTTTCTTCCCTAGCAACATCAATTTGGCACCATCTCGAATTCCAAGACCAACTAAACTCTGGTTCGCTTCTGTTAAAGATCTGCCTTTAAAATATTAATTTTAATTTCTATAAAATAATTATATACTAAAATCAAACTTGAATCACAATATTTATAAAATACATCCCTGTTAAACAGATTTAGATACAATTTTATATTTTATTATCACAGGAATATCTAACATGGTGGTAATCTTAGACTTTTATACTGAAACAAGAACTCTTCCATATTACAAGAGATATAAGTTGTAACTCTTTTCTACCTTTATAGATGAGTTTCTGATTCTGGGGTTTGATTTCTGAGACTTCAGCAACAGCTTTCATTAAATGACCCACAGTTAAAACATCACATGTATCATCTTCAGGTAGTTCTAGATTTATATTATACTTCTTAGAACCTGTCAAAATAAATAAATAAATAATAAGACAAATTGTGATGTTTAAAAGACAGAATCACCAATTTATGGACAATTGTTTAGCTCTATAACTCTATTGACAATTGTTTAGCTCTATAACTCTGTTAACAACTTTTTAGCTCTGCGGACAACTGTTAAGCTCTTCTGACAATTGTTTAGCTCTATAACTCTATTGACAACCATTTAGCTCTATAACTCTATTGACAACTGTTTAGCTCTACAGACAACTGTTTAGCTCTTCTGACAATTGTTTAGCTCTATAACTCTATTGACAACTGTTTAGCTCTATAGACAACTGTTTAGCTCTTCTGACAATTGTTTAGCTTTATAACTCTATTAACAACTGTTTAGCTCTATAGATCACCTATTTAGCTCTATCACTCTATTGTAAACTATGTAGCTCAATCACTCTATTGACAACTATTTAGCTCTGAAACTTAGTTGACAACTGTTTAGCTCTACGGACAACTGTTTAGCTCTTCTGACAACTATTTAGCTCTTTCACTCTATTGACAACTATTAAGCTCTATTGACAACTATTTAGCTCTATCACTCTACTGACAACTGTTTAGCTCTATTGACAACTGTTTAGCTCTACCACTCTACCGCCACCCTAAAAAGGCATGGACAAGTCAAAATCCTAGACGAAATGGGTTTTCGCTATGCTACAATACATAAATGACAAGAGGGCTAACTGTTTAGGAGCTATGGAAAAGCTAAAAAGTATAGATGTACAACAAGGCGCTTCATAAATCTATGGATACAGAAATAAACCCTGTTGTTACCATGAGAAACTTGCAACTGCATTTTTATTCTTCCAAACACCGCCATCTTGTTTCTACAATAACTCATTGAAGTTAAATACACATTCAATTACCATACAGGTCAGGTGAAGTTGTCTCATTATCCTACACCATACATGTTGATTGGAGTTAAATCTGTCCAAACATTGAATTTGTATTAATGAAAATATCTTAATATAAAAATAAGAATTAAACGTTGATCTGATTAGTATTATTGGTTTATTATAGATCACACCACAAATATACATAATAATTCGTCGTTTATATAATTTGTCTCGTGATAAAATGCGTTAATACACAAATAATGCTAATAAAACCAACGTTTAGTTTTAAATATCGTCTTGTGTTTGTGTTTATATACTTCAATTCTAAATGTTGTTCATGTCTCAGTCACCAGATTCAAATCAACTTCAACACGCGAAAATGTTTGTATTTTTTTAATTGGCCAATTCAAATAGTCTCAAGGTTAAATCTACCCAATAGAAACTATTCTTCTCCTGTTTAAATTCCCTGAATATCTGACTTTAACTTTGAAAGACTCGCCCTTATTGACCCTATTACCACCGCCCCTAGAGGCGAACTTGACACCTTGTTGTAACAGATCTGATGCGACAATTTCCCGGAGGGGTGGGTCTTGTTTTATCACCATGGCTATAGGCTATTTAATTTACATCACTAAAAAATGAATTCATATTTTTATCTAAAACTATCCCAAACCTGTTATAGTGAATAATAAAGTTATGGTTGACTATTGTTACTCGACCAGGTATGACATGGAGAAAACACGTGACCTAGTTTAGCTTTATAGTGACATATTGAAACTGTCTGAATATAGACCAGGGTAAAATATTGACCAGATATAAACCTCGACTGGTTATAATTTAAATGTCGATATTGATGGTAGATATTTAACACGGTGTCTAAGATTTGTGGATCAGTGAACTAGTAAAGAGATATCGGTGGGAGATAAAAACATCAAGTTGTTTTGGTATCTAGGACTAGGATCACTCTGTGTTAATAAGGTAGGTAGATATTGTGAAATATAGGCTACACCAAGATCAAGGTGCTGGCCTCGGATTAGTATTCTGACAATCGAACCAAATTGGACCACTTTGAATCAAAATTCGCGTAGGTTAGCATTCTGCAATATTTAGACTACGTATTTTACAATACAAATATTTAAAACCTACTTAGCTAATCACTGAATCTGTTAATTAAACAAATAAAATACAAAATCATTAGGTTATTAAACTGGAGCTACAGGTATTATTACCGAATACTGGCTATGGAGTATATTATATTATTACCGAATACTGGCTATGTAGTATATTATATTATTACCGAATACTGGCTATGTAGTATATTATATTATTACCGAATACTGGCTATGTAGTATATTATATTATTACCGAATACTGGCTATGTAGTATATTATATTATTACCGAATACTGGCTATGTAGTATATTATATTATTACCGAATACTGGCTATGTAGTATATTATATTATTACCGAATACTGGCTATGTAGTATATTATATTATTACCGAATACTGGCTATGTAGTATATTATATTATTACCGAATACTGGCTATGTAGTATATTATATTATTACCGAATACTGGCTATGTAGTATATTATATTATTACCGAATACTGGCTATGTAGTATATTATATTATTACCGAATACTGGCTATGTAGTATATTATATTATTACCGAATACTGGCTATGTAGTATATTATATTATTACCGAATACTGGCTATGTAGTATATTATATTATTACCGAATACTGGCTATGTAGTATATTATATTATTACCGAATACTGGCTATGTAGTATATTATATTATTACCGAATACTGGCTATGTAGTATATTATATTATTACCGAATACTGGCTATGTAGTATATTATATTATTACCGAATACTGGCTATGTAGTATATTATATTATTACCGAATACTGGCTATGTAGTATATTATATTATTACCGAATACTGGCTATGTAGTATATTATATTATTACCGAATACTGGCTATGGAGTATATTATATTATTACCGAATACTGGCTATGTAGTATATTATATTATTTAATTTCTTTGTTCTGAGACTAAACCCAGAGAAGAATTAATAAAGGTTCATATTGAACGTCGTGCGATATTAATAATATAACCTATTTATACCTACCTAATATAATATGTTCATATAATAATTCCCCTTTAGCACATAGAAAAGGAATTCAGAAGTGTATATTTAGTCATCTAGGTCTTTGCTTTTCATGAACCGTTTCGTTACTTATTGATTTTTTTTTTCATTTCTTCAGAATGACGAATCCAATGCAGAAAGAATTTGAAATTTTCGCCAAAACTAGCGAGAAAGACGATGGAATGATCGATGCAACTGCTGCTGTTTGTACGGTTCTCATAGATAAAGGGGAGACAATTGTAACCAAAATATTTCTCGCCAAGAAAAAGGACGATTTCAGAGCAGAAGATCGTTTATTGGAATGGCTTTTCGTGGAACCAAACGTCCAAAGTGCAAACCGTCTGGAAATTCGCATCTACCTCAACTATTCTCCCCTAGAAACCACGTCGTTAAGTATCGTCGACAAACTCAAGTCATTTGAAACTCAAGGTAAACGAGTGAATGTTTTTATACGGTTCGTTGCTCTTCATGGACAGGGCGATGACGAAGATAAAGAAGAACACAAGGTCGGGCTACAAAGTCTACAGAAAGCTCGGGTCAAACTCGGTCTGTTTGACGAAGCGGATTGGCTGTATTTATTAGATGTTTTAAGAGATCCAATGTGGATTAAAAAACAACTGAAAGGGACAAGGTCTTCTCGTCAGGCGTTACAGGGGATTCTTCGCGATGTCGATGACGAAGATATATCTGAACACGAGGATATGACGAAGGCCAGTGGAGTTGTCCCAGAGAAAGTAAAAGAATAATTCTGCCTATTCCCCTCCTTCGCTATTTTCTAGATCTGGGTTTTGTTAACTTTACTCTAACAAACTAACCCAACCCTAACAAACTAACCCAGCCCTAACAAACTAACCCAACCCCCACGCCATGACGTCTTCCTTGTTTTTGATCCAGACTATAGAAAAAATAAACTATCACTTTTAAAGATACCGCAATATATTTCCATGTTTATTTTTCTGTAGTATATTTTGTAGATGTTAGTATTTTGTAGATCGAAGTCTTTGTTAAAATTATATTAATTTGTTTAATTTCTGCTAATTATATATATAATTACAATCGGCGTTTAAATCATTTTAAACATATAATTTATCTTTCGTCCCTTCCACAAACTGGCCTGGTCTAATTATAAATCTCTCAAACATTACTGAGCCAGCACTATGACCTAAAAGATGGCGTTAATAATTCAATAAATAAACCGATATCGACACAAGATGGTTTATAAAAACCTCAAATATTACCACCTCGTAAAGGTAGCATAGTTCTTTGTTTCCTTGTCAATTATAAAAATCAAACCGGATATTTAATAATCATGTGAATGTATGAGTAAGCTCAGGGGAATTTATAAATGTATACTCAGATGAAATTAAGGGCAGGTTTTAGAAGTCCAGTCACAGATTTTCGTGTCGTCGTTCCAGACGAGATTTCCAGGGCACAGTCTCTGGTCGTACGTATAACCATTAGAACAACTAACATAAACACGACACGAACGACACGACTGATAATCACCATCTCGTCTGTTATAACACGACTCTATACACCCTGAAATAACATCATTCTAAATCAATATCACTCAATTCATCACAAGTAAACACATTACATCAAGTCTCGCCAGTATACCAGAATTATCAAACAATGGGTAAATAATAAAACTATGTACAAATGCTCTCTGATAGGACACTGTAAGTACAATCGCTCAGTCCATAGTAAGTAGGAATATCGTCCGATAAGGCGATACGCGATCTTGACTTATATTACCGCTGTATGTATCCGCGGTCTAATTTGATAACATTTTGGATAGTACTTTATCAAAAATTACTTACGGTCATTTTTCCTTGGAGCAATCACACCTTAAAAATACACAAAATTTATTATTTATTATCATCTATGAAGATTTTCAGCAATCTTCAAAATATTCAAATAATAAAGTCTTCATCTTATACCTTGACTAAGATGATTTCCTGTTTAAGATGGAGACGCAAGATAATTTCCTGTTAAAGGAGGAGACGCAATACATTGAATATTGTGAAGATGAATTTCATCCAGAAATGATCAGCCTACTAGCACCAATCTAAACTAGTCACAGTAATCATTGAGGTGAACCATTTTAAAAAAACAGGTTAAATTCCCGGTCTTACCTTCTTGTGGAAATGGGTATTCATTCCCCCAGTTGGTTCTTCTCCAGGGTGGGAAAGATTCTTCTCGATTTTTAAATACACTGGGATCCCAATCTCGAGCGAACCAAGGCGGGGTGGTGGTTTGTCTGGGTATATCTCTGTTGCCCTGTGGATAAGGATTATCTATAGGGACCTGCTGGAGTGACGGTACAGTCCCATCAACTACCATGTTCTTAGTTTGAGGCTGGCCTTTCTGATCAATATTTCGTTGCTGGTTATTGGACCATGTGGGCGGTTGTTGGTTGTTGGACCAAGCGGGTGGTTGTTGGTTGTTGGAGCCCGATGTTGGTTGCTGGCGTTGAACCAAGAAGGTGGTGGCTGATTATTGATAATAGATCCTTGATCTACCCAGGTGTTGCTAGGAAACCCTGAAGGCGGTAGCTGGTTGTTGTAGAACCCTGAGGTTAGTTGCTGATTATTCACTACAGATTCACCATCCACTCTAGTGTTACTGGATGGTTGAGACCCTGAAGACGGTAGCTGGTCAGGAAGTCCAGAAGCTCCATCTCGACTGCTCTGAGAATACAGATTATTAAACCAAGAACGACCGAAAGTGGAGTTGACATCTCGTAATTGTGGGTAAACAGCCTCGTTATACATCTGACCAGGTGTTATGGTATCTTTAAAATAAATTAAACACAAAATATTTCTTTAGATATAAAAATATATAGTAAGTATTAAGATGACTATACAGGTAGCTGAAATTGAGCTCTATCAGCTGGTAAAGTAAATATTTAGATGACTATACAGATAGCTGAAATTGAGCTCTATCAGCTGGTAAAGTAAATATTAAGATGACTATACAGATAGCTGAAATTGAGCTCTATCAGCTGGTAAAGTAAATATTAAGATGACTATACAGATAGCTTGAAATTGAGCTCTATCAGCTGGTAAAGTAAATATTTAGATGACTATACAGATAGCTGAAATTGAGCTCTATCAGCTGGTAAAGTAAATATTTAGATGACTATACAGTAGCTGAAATTGAGCTCTATCAGCTGGTAAAGTAAATATTTAGATGACTATACAGATAGCTGAAATTGAGCTCTATCAGCTGGTAAAGTAAATATTTAGATGACTATACAGATAGCTGAAATTGAGCTCTATCAGCTGATAAAGTAAATATTTAGATGACTATACAGATAGCTGAAATTGAGCTCTATCAGCTGGTAAAGTAAATATTTAGATGATTATACAGATAGCTGAAATTGAGCTCTATCAGCTGATAAAGTAAATATTTAGATGACTATACAGATAGCTGAAATAGAGCTCTATCAGCTGGTAAAGTAAATATTTAGATGATTATACAGATAGCTGAAATTGAGCTCTATCAGCTGGTAAAGTAAATATTTAGATGACTATACAGATAGCTGAAATTGAGCTCTATCAGCTGTAAGTAAATATTTAGATGACTATACAGATAGCTGAAATTGAGCTCTATCAGCTGGTAAAGTAAATATTTAGATGATTATACAGATAGCTGAAATTGAGCTCTATCAGCTGGTAAAGTAAATATTTAGATGACTATGCAGTTAGCTGAAATTGAGCTCTATCAGCTGGTAAAGTAAATATTTAGATGATTATACAGATAGCTGAAATTGAGCTCTATCAGCTGGTAAAGTAAATATTTAGATGACTATGCAGTTAGCTGAAATTAGAGCTCTATCAGCTGGTATAGTAAATATTTAGATGACTATACAGATAGCTGAAATTGAGCTCTATCAGCTGGTAAAGTAAATATTTAGATGACTATACAGATAGCTGAAATTGAGCTCTATCAGCTGATAAAGTAAATATTTAGATGACTATACAGATAGCTGAAATAGAGCTCTATCAGCTGGTATAGTAAATATTTAGATGACTATACAGATAGCTGAAATTGAGCTCTATGAGCTGGTAAAGTAAATATTTAGATGACTATACAGATAGCTGAAATTGAGCTCTATCAGCTGGTAAAGTAAATATTTAGATGACTATACAGATAGCTGAAATTGAGCTCTATCAGCTGATAAAGTAAATATTTAGATGACTATACAGATAGCTGAAATTGAGTTCAGCTGATAAAGTAAATATTTAGATGACTATACAGATAGCTGAAATAGAGCTCTATCAGCTGGTAAAGTAAATATTTAGATGACTATAAACGATCATGTAATACAGTTATCTTTAATATAAATGAATTCGCATATTATTGGTGTATTTAGTTTATCACGTGATCAATTGCTTTCAAAAAATAATATGCTAATAAAACCAACGTTTAATTTTTTATATAAAGATCCTCCCTACCTGTTTGTATATAGCATCCTCTAATATCTACCCTCAGGGCAATATGACCGTGCCAGGTCTGGGGTAAGATACGAATATATCTGGCTATAGCTGGACAACCCAGTTTATTTTTCACGGCGTCCTCAGTATTGGTGTTACCACTGAACAACTAGAAAGATAATTTTTATAACTTACGGTACAGTGTGGTAAATAACTCAACAGTCCAAAAGTATAACGGGATAGCAAGTCTTTTCAAAATATTAAACCAAACTTTCCATTTTCTATTAATTCAACCAATTCAGCGAGAGTCTAAACATGCCGTTATCGAACATTTATCCCTTTGATGACACCGCCGGCCAATCAAATCTCTGTCCTCTCCAACCCAGGGATTTTGTGACAAATTAAAAGGCGTATTCCGAGTTCCGAGAAGAATAAGACTATTATTTTTACTTTATAAATTGAAATTATCTTTTGATATGGCCCATGACACCCTACATCAATACCTATACCAAACCTTGGTCACTTACATTGATATTAGAAGAAGTAGTGGTCTGTGTCCAAGTTTTATTATTAGTACTATACTCTACAAAATAACTTGTGACGTATTGTTGACAACATCCGGTATAGACATCAATATTTCTACCTTTTGTTACAATTTCTGTTACCAAACTGACTCGCAGTAGATCAATCTAAATATATAAAACATTGTAATGTCAGAAAGGGACTAAAATTGACTTGTTAGAATATATTCCACACCGGTATCGTATTCTATCTTACATTCCGACTACCTGGATCCATTATCAAAATAACAGCTAAAGACTGGATAAGAAATCGGTCAAATTACAAGAAATCCTATATTATTAATTTTCTTTTATGAAAAAACACAATTTTCAAGGGAGGGGGAGGGGGCAAATATTACAGCCAATAAAATAAAGCTTATAACCTGGATGAATTGATTATTGTCGACTGTCTCGGCTATCCAGGATCCTGGTTTATCATCCAGCATCTTGCCTCTACTAGCACCATACTGTAAACCATCTCGGATACTGGTGTATGACGACGAGGACGAGTAGGCGCTGTCCGGTAAATATTGAGATAAAGATTCCTCACAATATTCTGAATACAAATAGAAAATCAATTATCAGAAATCAATTATTTGATTACATGTATGTGTGTCGGGGAATTCTTTTTAAATTTGATGCCATTCTGTGAATGTTTGTTTTTTTTTTTTAGCTCGACACAAGGGAGTGCACATTTTTTGATATTTAGGGGGATTTTAAAAAAAATTAATAGTTTTATTATTGAACCAATGAACTGTATAGTAAATATGGAAACTTTCTGAAATCTTTGTTTTTATAATAAAAGTTTACCTGTAGAGACTCTAGACAGTAAAACTGAAACATAAAATAAATATAAAATATAAACATAAATTACATTTCAAGACACAGATAAATCGATCATCATCTAACAATTGTTTATATATAAATATAAATTACATTTCAAGACACAGATAAATCGATCATCATCTAACAATTGTTTATATATAAATATAAATTACATTTCAAGACACAGATAAATAAATAAATCGATCATCATCTAACAATTGTTTATATATAAGTACTGGTATCATCATTCTACTTTAAAGATATTTTTAAGTTTGAAATCGAAACACGGGTGAGCTATTGCTATTGCCCTGGCAAAGTATCCCTCAACGTAAATTGCATGAAATAGACCGTCTTTAGTTGGACGTAAAACTCCATTTATTTCACTTTCATTTCTTATCATCATTGAGAATGTTTATCGATGATTGTATTTATAATTGTTAAACCATCTCTTTGTTCAGATAAAGAATCATTTCGTAGTGTTCAGTTAATATACTACAGAACAAGTCATGTCGTATCAATCAAAAACGTATTTTGAAAATTTCTTTTTAAAAAGTTATAAGAATCTCAATTAAAACGAACAACATTCTAGTTTGAAAGGTTTTGTATTTTTTTCTTTTGTTAGAAATCATTCAACCCAAATCAAACTGTTTTTTAAAAAGACTGAAAACTCGGTGAATTTGTGTGAATCGCTCAATACACACACGAGATTAGACGACAAGTCTCATGAGATCTAAATGTTGATTCGTTACTTTACACCCACGACCCCCAAATCGGTCGAATTTACACAATTTTACACCATTTACAGAATTACAGAAACCATGAAGATCATAGTCAACTGAAAGTGATTTGAAAAATAAAATAGAATTTTGTACTTTTATTCTTAAAACTAAATGATAAAAAATAGTTTCTAGAAAAAAAAGACCGACAATGAGAATATAATGAACTATTAGTTTATAGAATAGTTTGATTATTTTTAATAGAATTTGTAACCACTAACAACAATAAGAGAGTTAAAAGCATTGAACCTTGTCTTAGATCTCTCTGGTGTGTAGATTATCAACGTGTGGATAAATAAAGACATGAGTAGCAATAAGGAATATTTGCTGGGGTGTTAATATTATATAAAGGTGTCTCAGTACATTAGCCACCAACAAGAATAAGATAGGTTAAAGCACTGAACCCTGTCTTACACCTTGTATACAACAAGAAAAACTATTTATATATTATATACAAGAAGAAAAGCGAAAACAATAATAATATATATAGGCTATACAGTGTATACATTCTACGAGAAATTAAGAAGTTTACAAGAATATTTTGTTATATGCATCGAGTTACTTTCTAAATAAGATTAGGTTGATTACTAGGGTTAGATGTGACCAGATGTCACAAGTAGTTGTTAATTACTAACGAGATATAGTCTGGGTATCGGAATAATTAACACCGTTTCGTAATTAGTAACGAATAGGTGAGAAACTTAAAGTAGAAGTTGAAAATAAATATTACAGTGTCAAATCTGAGGTTCATCGATGACTAAAACTAAAACATTATTTTAGTGGGAAATATTCACGTAGACGTATATTATATCTGGAGAAAGTTTGTATGTGTGATATTTGAATAAGATAAGATTTCTATTTTATATTCTGGTATATCTTCATACAAATCTGAATAGGTTCCTTCTAAAGGTCAGTTCCGTGGTAGTATTTATAACAAATCAAACCGTCTCGTGTAAAACCATGTTTGATACAATAAGGAATTAGTGGATATCGCAATATGACAGCTTCATTCGGTTTCACTATCCCACAATTCCTTATTGTATCAAAAAATTGAAATGTTATTTTACTTAGATTGGTATGGACGATATCAAATCTATATTTTAAATGGCCCACTCTAAAACAAATCCCTAAACAACTGCAGTCTGGATAGATAAAACTAACAGAAAGAAGAGAAACACAACTTTAAACTCGATACAAATTGACAGTTAAATATGACAGTGCTGTCGACGTTTTTGAAGGATTTCTACTGTATGGATAACTAATTCCGCAAAATAAATGTTTAAATACCACTAAATCCCTATATCAATATGAAAATAATTACATTTCAGGCGCGCGACGCACTTTATTTTGAGTTCATATTTCTATTTGTCGCGACTTCCTGTATGTTATTCAAATCAGACAACATTCTCAACAAACATGTTTCAAAACTGTTCTAGTTCGCTATAATTAAATCTTTTTAAAAATTTTTAAATTTACATTTTCAATTAGTCATTCCAAATTATTTTTTGTCCCCTGCTGGCCCATTCTTAGAGAGGAAAATAAGGTAACGTGGATGATATAGAGTTGGATAGATTTGGGCCCCAAGTTTCTTATCATTGACATATGAAATGTTTGTTGTGTTGTGAGTCGCTATGGATACTCCTCTGGCCCCTAGACTAATAATCACTGGATGATTCACAGGAATATCGCAAACAAGATCTATTCTATAATCTTTAAATGACATTAAGAAGTACATGAAATATTATAAAGAACACTAGATATTATGGATATACTACTTCTCTTTAATTTAGGCAACGTTTCAATTCACATGCAGGAATCTTTATCAAGCGATTGCTTAAATTAAAGAGATATAAGATCTATTCTTTCTCCAGACCTTTTTATGAAATTGGGCGTATCGACCGACAACAGGTTGTGGGGCATCTGGCCATTTACCTGACCTAATCGACCATAGTCGCTACCTTCTAATAGTAATTCTGATATAAAAATCTATCTGTGCAGTAGGAACTGGCGAACATGAAGAAGATCTGATTTATAGAAGTCGATCAGTTCGATGAGATGTTTTGAGGCCACCGATTAGTGTCTAGATATTATTAGATATCACAGAGCTCCAGTTATCCAAGATAATTAATTATAATAATCTAAACAAAGTAAAATTACAACAGACAGAACGTCAGACTTACCTGTATAGAAAACAATTATTTTCCATATCATCTTGATTATAATAGATTGATTGTAGAGGTCTTTAAGAACGATAAGTTGGTGGTCTGGCGACTGACTATGGTTGGTATAACAGTAACAAGGTCTTGCGACTGACTATGGTTGGTATAACGGTAACAAGGTCTGGCGACTGACTATGGTTGGTATAACGGTAACAGTGGTGACATCCGAGTAAAATCTGTTAGAATGACGATGATCTAGTGGTAAATGATAAACATCATCAACTAACTCGCTATTATTTATTTAAAAACAGACCCAAATCTTTCTCCGTTTTTTACTAATTATATAGTCCGGGTCTCTCGCAATCAGATAAAATCACTGGAAGAGTTGGTCATAGACTATCTCGAACTCTAGGTCGGTATATAAAACGCTTAAATGGTTTGGATCTAGAAAATCGGAATCTTCCCAAATATGGTTCTTGCAATATTTGTAACTATTTTTTCATCCATAATTGAAAATATTTTACACAATAACACTATAACATTCCGTAAAAACACTCCTGTAAATGTTTCAAAATCCAAAAAATAAAAACTAGTTTTGACTGGGAATATAATATATTTTATTGGTGACGGTCCGTAATATATATTTGATGTTTACTCCAGAATAAAATCAACCCAAATATCTCAATCTAATTTTTTATTATCTGACTTAATCACCATCTCAGAGTCAATGATTTGACAGTGCAGTTCTACAGCACTGACACAACGTTTCTACAATTTACATTAGCATCACCAGAGTAACAACGTTTATTACAATTTACACTGCTAACTTCATATTGTACATGTAGTTTCCTGGATACTTTTGAACACGACGTTTCAACAATTTACACTACCATCATCATAATATGATATAATATGATATACTATTAAACACGACGTTTCAACAAATTACACTACCATCCTATGTAAATGATATAAATCTGTAAGAAGTTGAATATTTGTGAAGTATTTTACCAGTCACAAGATAAATGTTAACTGTAATACCGACTGCACGATGTATTTGTTGACATTTAGTATTTACAGTGTACATCAATCGTCACCATTTTTTACCTGCACCCAGATTTAAAATGAAATGATGGAATTTTACGTCCAACATATTTGACACCAGTTTTTTGCAAGCATCTCGTTATGTAATTATCGCCATTGTGAAAAATTCGACGAAAACCAGCTGCAGGGCTAAATATTATGGTCATACGTCTACAATTCAGTTTTCAACAGTTAATCTGCAATAAAGATGTCCTGATGAGGATTGTGTATCAGAAACGCGTGTCAGCAGCAAAAGACAAGCTCTATTAACGCTATGTAAATCACAGTTTGATCTTCTAAGATACCTTTCTGTTGAATTGTTACAGAACCTGATACCAGATTTTAATTCAGGATGTGGATAACTGTGAAATATGGAAATATTTAAATAGAATTACCTCCCCTGATGTACATTTTTGTAAAGAATTATTCCAGGGCCAATAGTCGGTTCAAACAACTCAGAGGAATTATTAGATCAGTTCTAACTGTAAGAAAAGTTAGGTGGATATATTCATTCAGTTTTTTTAATTGTAAATATAGTTTTAAATTACACAAACCCTTAATTAACCCCGATTCGAAAAACAAATTTGGTAGAAATTTTAACACAAGTAATCGAATGAAGGAAGAAAATTACTGTCGTCTGTTTTACAACAAAACTTAAAAAGAGTTATCTCCCAGCCTATGAAATGCTCCTAATCTGTGTATACTTTAGTCTCAGAAACAGGAATTACTCAGCTGACCTAATCAGTAATAATGGCTACAGTTTACCGGCTGATCCATCAAAAACATGTGTCCACAATTATCCAGCCGGGTTTGAAAGTTAATGAAAGAATTGAGAATTTTTTTTTGTATACATTAAAACCCATAAACCCATCAACCCATAAAACTGGCGAATTTATCCCTTGAAATACATAATATTAATGAACTTAAAGCTTTCGTAGTGATGAGTAATTGTGAAACTGCTATTTGAATATAAATAAAATTTTAATGTTTTTGTTTAATATCTTATCACTAATGATTATTATAATTTAATGATATATAATTAAATAAATTATCTTAAATGATTCAGTCAGGACTGTCATTGGGTGGTTTTAATAGCCGAACGTTTTATCACAGTAAAATAACTGGTAAAATATTAATATGCCACCAGACAGAGATATACAGTCAAATATGTCAATTACATTTACAGTCTACATTTAGTTGGTATGATTCATCGACTGGGACATTAGCCTTATCTTCTAACATTAGTTTAACAGAAACCCCCGGGTGGTCGGGGTATGTTTACGATGTTTAGAAGGTCTCCTACCCTACACGATACCCGGAAGATTCTGCCAGCGATAAGTAAGATATACAAGAAAAGAGACAATTAGTTAATCTATTAAATTAAGACCATCAATAAGTTACTTGTCTTCGACTAGAACCGAATCTGTATCCTCCGATATACATTATACATTCGTCTGAATGTAGGGTTTGAGTTCCAGGGTTATAGGTTAAGTATAGATATAAACACACCAGTTTTTATAATGTTTGAGATGTTCAAATCACCGAGAGGACGAGTTGGTTGTGATTGTCAGAGGTAGGAGACTTTTAGCCCCTCGTTGCCCTCCCAGAACATCAGGGATTTTGTATGTTGCTCTGTCTGATTTCACCCCCACGACTCCTTTTGTCAGACTACAATCAACCCCCCCCCCCCCGCTGCACAACGGTTATATATGTACCCTGATAAACCTGTATAGTAATAATATAATAGAGATAATTATAGATAGTTGACGTCCAGTGAGTACAATAACTGACTCCCGACTGATTATACTCCATTATAATATACACAGTACTTGACATGGAGTTTTACATCCAACTATTCTCTACCTACTGTAAATATATATATAATCATACTGACAATGTAAGACAAAAGTCCACCTTGGAATAACAGGTATGTATTTTTACTAAATATTTTTATGCTAAAATAATCAATATATAAAATTTTAAATTTTTTTCCCGGGGGAACCAATGTTTGTTTATTTACACCGTTCGAAGGGTTTGGAACCCCAATCTTTAAAAAAACATCAATAAAAAAACTGATTTCTATTGTCCAGGATAATGGGGTTTAATAGTTTGACATCAGTCGAATTTGGTATTAATTTCCACGAACTAAAAAAAATTTTGTTAATGTTTGATAAAAAGGATGTCTTTAATTCATTTAAACCATCAGTTTTTGTTTGGCGTTTTAAACTTTCAGCGAACTATTACAAATCCCTGTTAATTATTAATAAAAATAAAAATTGGGGTCTTCCGTTTTCTGTTTTAGATTTAGAGGGGGTTTATTCGATATTTAACCATGCTTGAATATACCATTAGAGACTAATGATTCAAGCATGGTTAAATATCGAATAAACCCCCTCTAAATCTAAAACAGAAAGTGTTTATCTTCTAAGTATAGGAAAACTACACTGAATGTCCCAATAACGAAAATATTACTGAAAGGTATTGGTTTGTGGGTTTGTAATAATTACAGTGGGTATAATTACATGTCGATATGAATAGGTTTAATATTTCTGTTTCTATTGAAACACTATTGTGCAATGCGTTTTAAACTCTTCCCCATTATCACTAAATAGAGTAAGATCTGTTTTGATCAGCAAAGTATTCACAATTTGAAGGGTCAGACTCGTGGATAAAATAGGTTGAATAACTTCCTTATCATAAAACATTAGATATAATCTTCTATACACACAAACAACCGAGTATCAGGATTTTATTATGTTAAATATTATGTTGTAAGTGGTAGAGTATATTTAAGTTATTATGTCGTATAAAGTAAATGGTAGTGGACCTGTAAGTTAATATACTGTCCCTGGTGAGGTGTGTACCTGGACTGTAATAAACAGATTAACAATGTATTATTATAACACCTGTATGATATCCAGTCTAACTATAAAACTAGTTATACCTGTTATAATAACAGTAATATGATGTTTAAATTTACTAATACTGACACCTATAGACGGTAAATAACAGTTTCAATCTAATATTAACTTGTTGTATCAGGCTAGGACCTGACTTCTAGTAAATCTAAAACTGTCCGTCTGCTACTTACAGTAAATTTTCATCAATTTCAGCACAAAGATTTGTATTTTATTTTTGAAAGTTTGAAATTTGAAAATATATTTTCACCAAGACGATTGAACGTGTGAAGAATGAGTCAGTACAAATCCCCTAAACAATTTCCCATAATCAAAATAAATCTTCTGAATTAATTGGACATCAGTAAAGTAAAAATAAAACTTGTGACCCAAATCAAGTCATTGAAATAAATAAATTAATTCACTTCACCCTGGTTCAATGAACAAGGTTTAAGAAGAACTGGGATTCTTTTGATTTCGGGGCAGTTTTATTTTAATCAAACCAGTCAATTTGAAGTCATTATTTTAAGTATATATCAAGAGGAAAGAAAGTAATAGAACTATATTAGATCAATATTTCGCTTCGTGTTTATTTAAGTATATTTAAAAAATGGTCTTAAATCCCGAAAAAACATAATCAAATTACATTCGTGATGGTAAAGGTCTGACGTGAATTTTAGCGATTATTTTTTATCATTTTTAGTGATTATTTTAAGTGATTATTTTTAGTGATTATTTTTTTGGTGATTGTTTTAAGTGATTATTTTTAGTGATTATTTTTAGTGATAATATTTAGTGATATTTTTTTGGTGATTATTTTTAGTGATTATTTTATGATTTTTTTTAATTTGTGATTATTTTTAGTGATTATTTTAGTGATTTTAATATTTTTAGTGATTAATTTTTAAGTGATTATTTTTAGTGATTATTTTTAGTGATTATTTTTAGTGATTATTTTTAGTGATTATTTTTAGTGATAAACGTTTTAATCTAACAGTAAGTATATGATCTACAGTTGGACTTGATTGTGAATTGTTGTTTATAGTTTAAAAATTTAAAATAGAGTTAAAATATTAAAACAAACCCAGTTATAACATGAAGTGTTAGATATAAACTGGAGGTTATGATTAAAACAGAAATAATATTTATAATTCTTGAAATACCAGGAACATTCCAACATGTTTTAACTTTTATTCTCAAGCTAGAAACAAGATTTTTAGATTTAAATGAAACTAGAACCTAAATATTATAAATATTATTTATGATCTCTGGGTTAAAGTTGGCTTGCCTGGGATAATCATATAGGGTAAATGTTCTTCTAAATTTCAAGGAGGTGATCTTCATTCATTCAGTCATTCATTCATTCAGTCATTCATTCATCATTCAGTCATTCAGTCATTCATTCAGTCATTCATTCATTCAGTCATTCAGTCATTCATTCAGTCATTCATTCATTCAGTCATTCAGAATGATTTTATTTATAGGAAGTGATCTCTGTTCATAAAAAAACTCTATGATTTTAATGATTTTGATTTTTCACTAGCCGTGCACTGACTGCATCACTTTGGATTTTTTTCATTGTGACATTATAACACACGTACAGCTGATAGACAATATGAATGATGCTATTTGATGCTGTTAGTGTTCCTGATACAAAGAAAACTTTTAAAGAGGGTTTCCCAGTACTTTCTTCAATCCTAGATTTAGATTCTTGGTTTGTTCATAGCTCTGCTCAAACTCAACTGGCAAATACAGCCAATCTTAAGACCATTCCATCTGAGTAATTGATACATGCCAACCATCATTAATAGACGGGAAGCCATCTTTAATATTCTTACACCAGGTTTGGTATTAGGGATGAACACTGAGTGTAAATTTTAATGTTTTTTACTGAAACTTTCCCAGATGGTCACAACAAGATTATTTCTACAGTTTTTCTTTTAAATTTTACATCATTAAAATCTGAGATTTAAAGTCACAATGTGTCAGATTTTATGGCAGTAATTTAAAATAATCTGGTAAATAATTATAGTATATTAGTGTAAGGAGGGATTTGGTTATTTGTTGATGCCAGTCATGTTTGACTAGAGTATCTATGTGTCAAGGACAATTTCTATAATCAGTTCATGTGGTGTGATATCTGATACACGATTCCTGTTATTTTTATGGATTATGCGTCCAACTCTTTTCTACATGGATAGACAATTGGTATGGGTGTATTTAAACTATGTCAGGACAATCTAACAATTTGTTAGTTTAAAACAGAATTCTTGTAACTGTTATACTTGTGAAAATCTGGTATAAACGACTTTAACCTAGAGATAAGAAACATGATGACATGGTAAATCTGAGAGAAAACTTGACAATTTGAGTTCAATAATACAAGGGAAAGTGGAAATATTGAAGTCAAGCTGGTGTGATCTGGACTATGATAATAACGGATATTAACGATGTGTGTTTCCTGTATTATAATAGATAGTTATAATATACAAGTATATTGATAACAACAGCACATATATTACTGTATGCTGCATGCATCTCACACTGCAGATATGTTCTGAGCAAAGACTGTAACTTATGCAGGATGAAGTGCTTCATGCAAAGGTTAGTGAATTTTTTGTAAAATTTGTAAGTATTGTTCAAGAGTTATGAAGGGGGGCAGGCAGTATTAACTGTTTTATGAAGTTTGTATATTGTCTAATTGGTAAGTATTTTTTTCAGTGATTTTAAAATAATTGTGAATCAAAGCCAATTCTAGGGTTAAATGTTCCGACAGTATTCTATTAAGTAATGTATTATGAAGTATTTGATAGGACACGTTATATTTAGTAAGTGTTTTGAAATAACTATGACTATTAGAGAGTGCTGGCTGGTGTTTTATTGAGTCAATGATTTGTAATTTTTCTATAAAACTTGGTAAGTATTTTTGTAGAGATGTTAGATATCAGGAATCGTCTAATTCAGCCCAAGTTTAATGTTAAAATATCTAAAGGTCAAATTTGTATAAAAACAATAAAATAAATTCTACTTTAATGTTTTTTAAATCTAGAATTAAACTTGTCATTTCCCGACCAATATAAAATAACAATTGAGTATTGTTTTAAATAAAGACGACTTGATTCTCTCTACACAATCAGTGGTTTTAGTTTTAAAATTACCTCATTGTCCACTTCACACAAGGATGTAAATAGAAAGTCATTATCAATTCAGGAAAGTTTGTAAAGATAACAGAATCTATATCCTTGTTACAAATACTTCAAAACTTTTATCAAATACTCCAACAATATAAAAAAAAAAAACCAACTTGAAAATTTAATTATAAATTGAATTATGAAAAGTGAAAAGTCAAAAGTTTGCTGAAGTTGATAAGATTTGATGTGAAAATTAAATAAATTAATAAAAATAAATTAAATTTAAATTTTAACCTGTTACCTTTTAAACCTTGTTTTTAACTCGAAAAAATGATATTAAAGATATTAACATGTCATACATCTTGTTAACTAGTTCGTTAGTTGTCCACAATTAAAGATATCCTTACACCCTAGCTATTACCAGTTTACCCATGGTTGTTTCCCTGCGATAATAAACACTCTACCAAGTTTTAATAGACGTAATGCATCTTCTAGTCTGTTTACAAGCAATTGTGGCTGGACAGCAATATTGGACTGAGGGTCAGGTCAATATATCCTCGAATCCTGGGCGTAAAAATGATGAAGTGATGAACATGTGTTTGGCTTGATTTTATACGTAAAGCAGATTTTATATCCTCCTATCTAGTTTTAGTTTAAGCAATGCCAGGCAGTGGGCAATATGATATCTTTTTACCCACTGATTATTTCTTAAAATAGAAAGGTAAAAGTTTGACACTGACGATGACAAGTTGATAAAAAGATGTTAAAATTTTAATAGTTTTAAATCAACCGTTTCATACCAACTTTAGAAATTTGACATCAACACGATAAGAGTGTAAAAATAAGTATTTTATTGTAATAGTCCAGGTTTTTTAGACTTGATTTAGTTATTTTAATAAATAATCCCTCTCGTTCTTTCCAATGAACAAATCATACTTAGAGATTGTAGATACAATTTACTCAGTTTATCATTAATTATGTAACAATCTCAATCATAATCTTTCCATGTCAACAATATACACTTCACGATATATACTGACTGTAACAGGTTGGTCTTACACCATTTGTTTTATGACGTTATCACTTGTATCAAAAATAAAATAAAGAGAAACTATCCCTTTAATATAAGTTAGATATATTAAATAGAGTAATTATAATTAATTATATAATATAGACTTATCTCATCATTATATTACATCATACCTTTAATTACCCTGTGGACCCTCTTAATCACACGATATCATTCAATCTTTATTTCTTACTTCTGGGTCGGATTTTATACTTGGTGTTTGTTAAACAATGATAGATTTTACATCTTACTGAAAAGGAATTATTAACCATTCTCATCTATATCTTATTGGACTACTGAAATAGAGTTTTATATCGTACTGTTCTGTATCTTATTGGACTACTGAAATAGAGTTTTATATTCTACTGTTCTGTATCTTATTGGACTACTGAAATAGAGTTTTATATCCTACTGTTCTGTATCTTATTGGACTACTGAAATAGAGTTTTATATCCTACTGTTCTGTATCTTATTGGACTACTGAAATAGAGTTTTATATCCTACTGTTCTGTATCTTATTGGACTAATGAAATGAAATAGAGTTTTATATCCTACTGTTCTGTATCTTATTGGACTACTGAAATAGAGTTTTATATCCTACTGTTCTGTATCTTATTGGACTAATGAAATGAAATAGAGTTTTATATTCTACTGTTCTGTATCTTATTGGACTACTGAAATAGAGTTTTATATCCTACTGTTCTGTATCTTATTAGACTACTGAAATAGAGTTTTATATCCTACTGTTCTGTATCTTATTGGACTACTGAAATAGAGTTTTATATCACACTGTTCTGTATCTTATTGGACTACTGAAATAGAGTTTTATATCACACTGTTCTGTATCTTATTGGACTACTGAAATAGAGTTTTATATCCTACTGTTCTGTATCTTATTGGACTAATGAAATAGAGTTTTATATCGTACTGCTCTGTATCTTATTGGACTAATGAAATGAAATAGAGTTTTATATCCTACTGTTCTGTATCTTATTGGACTAATGAAATGAAATAGAGTTTTATATCGTACTGCTCTGTATCTTATTGGACTAATGAAATGAAATAGAGTTTTATATCCTACTGTTCTGTATCTTATTGGACTAATGAAATGAAATAGAGTTTTATATCCTACTGTTCTGTATCTTATTGGACTAATGAAATAGAGTTTTATATCCCACTATTCTATATCTTATTGGACTAATGAAATGAAATAGTTTTATATCCTACTGTTCTGTATCTTATTGGACTAATGAAATGAAATAGAGTTTTATATCCTACTGTTCTGTATCTTATTGGACTTATGAAACTAATAGTGTTTTATGTTCTGTTCTATGACTTGTGACTAATGTGGATTATCATGTAAATTGTCATGGATATCTACCATGAACAGTCTGTTACAATTATCTTATATAAAATAAAATACACGTAGCTATCAGTGTGGCTGTCTTTTCTCTGATTTGTACATTTCTCAACGTCCTGTGAAATAAATAGCCAGTTGTATCCAGAAATGGAGTTATGTTCAAGTGTATAATAATAACTAGTTGGTATATATGATTAATAGATTTGGATTAACAAGGATTTATATCCGGATTAACTAGGATTAATGCTAAATAGATTAGGTTGACAAAATTCAGATTGTCCAGTATTTCTCTTCAGTGTTTTTTGAGTGACTTGGTGTTATTTAACCTTCAGTTTCAAATCTTCTGCCCCGATGATGGATTTTATGTCTCCAACGTTGTGATTGGTGAGTTTTCAGCTTTTAAAGTTATTTACGTTTTAACAAAACTTATTACTATTATAAAGAATGTAGCATGGGGATAAAATACTATTACCAGAAATTGATAAATCAATATACCACAGGGACTCGTGATATTTTTGAAATTAATAGTCTTACTTATGTTTTTACTTACATGAAAAGATCATACAATAAACTTGTAATTAACCTCCTCATTAACTGAAAAGTTTGTATGATATTTCTTAAATGGATAGCTTCGCATTTTCAGGGGTTGGAATGGGTTTTATATATATATATATATTACTAGAAATGTTAAAAAAATCGCATAATTCGTTTAAATATACCTCAAACTGGAAATTATACTTAGAAATTTGTCTTTTAAACGCAGATAATTCTAGACACATGTTCACTTCATTTGAATACGGGATTATATCTTGTTATAGATTGGTTTCAACTCTAACTGATTATACAGTTCTATTATTGTTGGTGAAAATAGTTCTTGATTTAAACCTGGATCAAGTAGATTCAATTCTCATATCAGGTTCAATTCTAAAATCAGAATCAATCAATCAAATGAGGGCTGACAACAAATCATGTTAACTCTCTCCTAGACTAGATTTAATACTAGGTCACGTGATGAATAATAATTATAATTAAACATCCTAGTGACTTGTAGAACATCAGGAAACAGAACTGAAGTTTTACATCCGACTTTTATAAATCTTGTGAATCAATTCTAATATATCAACAACATTTTAAGATTTGAAACAGTTATTTTTATAGTTATATCAATTGTTAAATCTATATTCTGGACACGGTGCTGGTACAACTTTAATAATCTCAGACTAGATACCCCAATACAAACATTGTCTTATCATACCCTTAACATTTCATTATAAACCCGGGGAAATCAACTTTAATAATCTCAGACTAGATACCTCAACACAAACATTGTCTTATCCTACCCTTAACATTTCATTTTAAACCCGGGGAAATCAACTTTAATAATCTCAGACTAGATAGCTCAACACAAACATTGTCTTATCCTACCCTTAACATTTCATTATAAACCCGGGGAAATCAACTTTAATAATCTCAGACTAGATCCCCTCAACACAAACATTGTCTTATCCTCCCTCTTAACATTTCATTATAAACCCGGGGAAATCAACTTTAATAATCTCAGACTAGATACCTCAACACAAACATTGTCTTATCCTACCCTTAACATTTCATTATAAACCCGGGGAAATCAACTTTAATAATCTCAGACTAGATACCTCAACACAAACATTGTCTTATCCTACCCTTAACATTTCATTATAAACCCGGGGAAATCAACTTTAATAATCTCAGACTAGATACCTCAACACAAACATTGTCTTATCCTCCCCTTTAAAACATTTCATTATAAACCCGGGGAAATCAACTTTAATAATCTCAGACTAGATACCTCAACACAAACATTGTCTTATCCTACCCTTAACATTTCATTATAAACCCGAGGAAATCAACTTTAATAATCTCAGACTAGATACCTCAATACAAACATTGTCTTATCCTACCCTTAACATTTCATTAAAAACCCCTGGGGAAATCAACTTTAATAATCTCAGACTAGATACCTCAACACAAACATTGTCTTATCCTACCCTTAACATTTCATTATAAACCCGGGGAAATCAACTTTAATAATCTCAGACTAGATACCTCAACACAAACATTGTCTTATCCTACCCTTAACATTTCATTATAAACCCGGGGAAATCAACTTTAATAATCTCAGACTAGATACCTCAACACAAACATTGTCTTATCCTACCCTTAACATTTCATTATAAACCCGGGGAAATCAACTTTAATAATCTCAGACTAGATACCTCAACACAAACATTGTCTTATCCTACCCTTAACATTTCATTATAAACCCGGGGAAATCAACTTTAATAATCTCAGACTAGATACCCCAACACAAACATTGTCTTATCCTACCCTTAACATTTCATTATAAACCCGGGGAAATCAACTTTAATAATCTCAGACTAGATCCCCTCAACACAAACATTGTCTTATCCTACCCTTAACATTTCATTATAAACCCGGGGAAATCAACTTTAATAATCTCAGACTAGATACCCCAACACAAACATTGTCTTATCCTACCCTTAACATTTCATTATAAACCCGGGGAAATCAACTTTAATAATCTCAGACTAGATACCTCAACACAAACATTGTCTTATCCTACCCTTAACATTTCATTATAAACCCGAGGAAATCAACTTTAATAATCTCAGACTAGATACCCCAACACAAACATTGTCTTATCCTACCCTTAACATTTCATTATAAACCCGAGGAAATCAACAACTTTAATGAAACTAATGATGTAAACTCTCCTAGTAATACATAACGATTTAATAAATGACCCATATTTAAATATTACCAATTAAATTTCTTTCAACCAGAGTCAACTTTCAAGTTTTTAAAGAAATTGGTAGAAAGTTCATACTAGAGTTAAATTCTATTTGAACTGGATTTGACAAACTGGTTACTACATTCTTAAACGTCTTGTTATTGGTGCAGAAAATAAATATAGGCTTAATCTACTGTAATTCTGTTATAGAGTAGCTCTACAGGGATGTTGTTAGTTTGTATTTGCCAGACATATTTTACTGGAGCTTTACATCGATGTTGCTTAGTTGTTATTTACCAGTCATGCCTGACAAGATTTGTACAGGGATGGTAATAAAGGTCTATTTACCAGCCATTTCTGACTCTCCATTGTGTTGGTTTCTGCGTGGCCCCAAAAAGGTTAATAAATGAACTAGACCGTTCTCATGAATTTCTCTATAATCAAAGTGAGTTGAGAGAAGTAAAAATATAGAATAAAGTATAGATTCTTCCATTGTGGTTCTAGGGTTCTAGTGTATTGTGTTAATTATTGTGTTATTTATTCTATTATTTATTGTGTTATTTATTGTGTTTTTTATTGTATTATTTATTTTTATTTATTGTGTTATTTATTGTGTTATTTATTGTGTTATTTATTGTGTTATTTATTGTGTTATTTATTGTGTTATTTATTGTGTTATTTATTCTATTATTTATTGTGTTATTTATTGTGTTATTTATTGTGTTATTTATTCTATTATTTATTGTGTTATTTATTGTGTTATTTATTGTGTTATTTATTGTGTTATTTATTCTATATATCTAGAGATACCATGATTAATAAATGAGAGAATTTAGATTATAAATTGTTGTACTGTTAGAAATATTATAATAATTTATAACTACCTCGTATCAATCATTCAATTTCTCAGTTTATAATTGTAGAAAATAATGATTAAAACGATATATTTAGATAGACAAACATTGAATTTTCTTTGAAGCCAAGTCAACATTTCAGTAAATATTTCCAGTTGAGTCATTTATTTTAACCAGTTAATGTTGGTAGTAAATGATATCGTAATTGGGGATTCTCTGATTAGAAGTCAGGGTGTGGGTGGGACGTGGGCAGGTGCAAGGGATAGCTTAACTTGTGTCATTTTAAGAGATATCAAATATTTGTGTTGGTTCTTGCTTTAATCAAAGTAATTATTAACCATGTGGACGCTCTGAAATGCTGGAGCAGTAGAACCATAAATGTAGAGTAGGTTTAGTCTCCTCATGATTTAAAAACAAAACTAAAATAGGAACAAGAACATGTAGAAATGTACAATTTTTTTCAATTTAAGATAAGTCAAGAATTTCTGTGTAATTTTATCTAAAATCTTTTTTAGCTCTTCCAAATATTTAAATTATGTGAAAACTTGAAATTCTTCCTTTAAAATAAAAATAATTCCTTCTTTATTCAATGTTTTCAAAACCTCTTCAAAATAAACGCCTTGAACATTTTAATGCAATTAAATTCATCAGAGATTTTAACAGACTGACTTGGCTTTATTTCAATTTAAAGGGACAGATTCACCATTTACAAGAGTTAATGTAATGTAGCATAGCGAGGGTTAATGTCATGTAGCATATCGAGGGTTAATGTAATGTAGCATAGCGAGGGTTAATGTCATGTAGCATATCGAGGGTTAATGTAATGTAGCATAGCGAGGGTTAATGACACGTAGCAAAGAGGGGGTTAATGCCATGTAGCATAGCGAGGGTTAATGTCATGTAGCTTATCGAGGGTTAATGTAATGTAGCATAGCGAGGGTTAATGACACGTAGCAAAGAGGGGGTTAATGTCATGTAGCATAGCGAGGGTTAATGTCATGTAGCGTATCGAGGGTTAATGTAATGTAGCATAGCGAGGGTTAATGACACGTAGCAAAGAGGGGGTTAATGCTGTGTAGCATAGCGAGGGTTATTTTACTAGGGATAGTGTTATTTTACTAAGGATAGTGTTATTTTACTAGGGATAGTGTTATTTTACTAGGGATAGTGTTATTTTACTAGGGCTAGGGTTATTATACTAAGGATAGTGTTATTTTACTAGGGTTAGGGTTATTTTACTAGGGTTAGGGTTATTTTACTAGGGATAGTGTTATTTTACTAGGGTTAGGGTTATTTTACTAGGGATAGTGTTATTTTACTAGGGCTAGGGTTATTTTACTAGGTCTAGGGTTATTTTACTAGGGCTAGTGTTATTTTACTAGGGTAGGGTTATTTTACTAGGTCTAGGGTTATTTTACTAGGGCTAGTGTTATTTTACTAGGGTTAGGGTTATTTTACTAGGTCTAGGGTTATTTTACTAAGGATAGTGTTATTTTACTAGGGTTAGGGTTATTTTACTAGGTCTAGGGTTATTTTACTAGGGTTAGGGTTATGTCACTAGGTCTAGGGTTATTTTACTAGGGTAGGTTATTTTACTAGATCTAGGTTATTTACTAGGGTTAGGTTATTTTACTAGGACTAGTGTTATTTTACTAGGTCTAGGGTTATTTTACTAGGGTTAGGGTTATGTCACTAGGTCTAGGGTTATTTTACTAGGGTTAGGGTTATTTTACTAGGGCTAGGGTTATTATACTAGGGATAGTGTTATTATACTAGGGATACAACCTTATTACTAGGGCTAGGGTTATTTTACTAGGGCTAGGGTTAGGGTTATTTTACTAGGGCAAGGGTTTCCCTACCTGAAGGACAATAAAACAACCTTATTCAACAAGGTTTAAAAATGATCAGATTTACTATCCTCAGTTTATACACAGTACAGTGTATCTAAACTTGTTGACTGTAAAAATTGAAGTTAAACCTGTTTTTATCACTTTCTTAATTTCTCTGTTTTAAAGGTTAAATATGGTGGCAAGAAACCTGAAGTGACCTTGACATTCCGGATATAAGAAGGTGGGAAACTGTGGAGGAGATGCTGGATAACAGTTTTATCAAATCGTTGGATGACTTTATACTATAATACGTGGATACTATAAACGTTAATAGATAGAAATATTAAAACACAGGTTTATTCAGACTTAGCTAGTCTACTTTGTTAAACTCTACAACTACAAACAGAAAATACCCGGGCAATTGAAAGTGTATTTGGAATATTTAAAGTTGAATGGAAAAGTGTTTAAAGTGTGATTAGGAAATTGAAAGTGTGATTAGAAAATTTAAAGTGTGACTGGACAGACGACAAGAGTAAAGTTAATCCTAACAATTGTGGATTATTCTGGACAGTTAGAGAAAAGCTGCCATTTTAATTATAGCAATTATCTTCTCGTTTGGAGGATTTAAAAATATGAATATAAATAGACATATATCTTAAATATATAGACAAATGTGAATTTAGATTGCTTGAGAATTCTGCAAATTGGATTTACAATTTTATTTTACTTTAAAAAATGAATTTTAAAATTGGAGGACAAAATTTAAAAGTGAAAAGTTGAAGGAAATTAGTTATTATAACACACTTGATCAGTGAAATTTGAAGTAGAGTCATTTTAAAAATTAAAAACGTGAAACATAACACCACTTGTTACTACACCACTTGAGGTCAAAATTAAAACGAATATATTATGTCTAGCATTACAGACCCAACGAGCACTGTGACAGGTCAAAATATTCAACCTTCTAAACCCACAGGGCAAGGGACTGAAATTACACTTACAACTCCAGCTATTGGTCCAACAACAATTGTACAGAACAGTATAATAAGTGCAAAAGAACACACTTTAAGTGTAAATGAACAAACAACAGGAGTAAATGGAGTGGGAAATGTTACTATATCAACTGAAAATGTGCAAGCTACAAACTCTATTATTTATGCTACTCTTGGATTGAAAAGTGGACAAGTTACCGAACAAACATTACAAGATGGCCTTCAAACCGTGAGAGAAAACAGTCCAACTAAACAAGTTACTTTTCAAGGTAATAATCTAGGTGCAGAAAGTGTGAATGTGAGCTTACAACCAAGTTTAAATAATGTAATAAAACCGAGTTTAACAATAGGACTACACTATTCAACAAGTCCAGGCCTCAGTATTAAACCAACTGACACTGTGAATCTATCCAACACAAAACCTAAACTGAAAGTAGACGAAACTTCAGTTGTAGGAGTGGCATCTAACATTGTGATGAAGTCACACAACAATTTCCCACAATATGACAGTTCACCTCAATTAGAGGGAGAAATCTCGGAAATGACAAAATATTTAAGTGAACCTAACATCCTGTTTACATCTTCTACTAACCATTTTAATTTGAATAACGATATTACCAGTCAAACAACGTATAGTTCAAATATACCAGACTCGATTCATGATGAACCAGATCTAGGAGTCCTTTCTTCAACCTCAACATTCTATCTCGGTGCCGAGACTAGTGTACACCATCAATTAGGAAGTTCACAAATCAATCACAGTGGATCAACAGTGGATTATCGTAAATCTAGGATTAATAGTGATCTAGGATCAACACAACAGCTAGAGGATTATGTTTCTATAACAACGGTTCAAAATGGATTAATCAGTTTAAACTCTAAAATGGATTATCCTAACAGTATTAACTCCCCCACCCCTCATCTGTCCAGTCACTATCCTCCTTCTCACCCTAGAATGACTCTTACCAACCTCCCTCCCAGTGCTAGTCAAGTAAGTGACATTGTGCCATCAGTGGCTGGCGTTATGACAGATACTCAAAGTGTTTCCATAACAAATATTTATCCTGGAAGTACAATGCCATCTAGTGGATTTACAACTAATTCTGGAACCGAATCCTCAACTCAAGGTAAAGATACTTTTTTTGAAACTTCATAAATTATATGGAGATATTGACAAGGGACAGGGAATAGGGTGACTTGGAATAAATTCAGGGTAGGGCTGTGTAAATGTTTGGGGATTAATAACAAGGGACAGAGAATTTGGTGTTCTCTATAGGGAAGTGACTAGAATATTTTGCCAGGAGATTTGGTGTCAAAATTTTGTTAGTTGAAAAACGCCCCTGAACCAGTCCTTTAGTCCTTGTTTTATTCTTTAAACTCACATAATCTTTATAACATAAACACGGGACAAAAGAAATTTATCACCAAAAATAAACATGACTAAACACAGCGCACCCTAAATTTTTAAAGAATAGAAACCACAATAAAACTGAACCAGGAAAAGAAATCCAAATTTCAATCAAAATATATTCAATTCTATTTTTTTAGTCAGAAATCTTCACTTAGCCTAGTTCCGAGTGACTGACTAGAATTCTAGAGTTTATAATGACTACCAACATGATTTATACATGTACCAGTATATCTAGAATTCTAGAGTTTATAATGACTACCACCATGATTTATACATGTACCAGTATATCTAGAATTCTAGAGTTTATAATGACTACCACCATGATTTATACATGTACCAGTATATCTAGAATTCTAGAGTTTATAATGACTACCACCATGATTTATACATGTACCAGTATATCTAGAATTATAGAGTTTATAATGACTACCACCATGATTTATACATGTACCAGTATATCTAGAATTCTAGAGTTTATAATGACTACCACCATGATTTATACATGTACCAGTATATCTAGAATTCTAGAGTTTATAATGACTACCAACATGATTTATACATGTACCAGTATATCTAGAATTCTAGAGTTTATAATGACTACCACCATGATTTATACATGTACCAGTATATCTAGAATTCTAGAGTTTATAATGACTACCACCATGATTTATACATGTACCAGTATATCTAGAATTCTAGAGTTTATAATGACTACCAACATGATTTATACATGTACCAGTATATCTAGAATTCTAGAGTTTATAATGACTACCACCATGATTTATACATGTACCAGTATATCTAGAATTCTAGAGTTTATAATGACTACCACCATGATTTATACATGTACCAGTATATCTAGAATTATATAGTTTATAATGACTACCAACATGATTTATACATGTACCAGTATATCTAGAATTCTAGAGTTTATAATGACTACCACCATGATTTATACATGTACCAGTATATCTAGAATTCTAGAGTTTATAATGACTACCACCATGATTTATACATGTACCAGTATATTTTATAATAATAAGAGGTAGAAAAACTCGAAACAGGAAACACTTAACTTATTAACCCAAACACTTGATGTGACTTGTTTTTACTGACTAGTTAATATACATGTAGTAAACTGTAGACAGGGTAGGGGGGGGGGGTAAACTATAGACAGGGTAGAGGGGGGGGGGGGTAAACTATAGACTGAATGGGGTAGTAAACTATAGACTGGGTGGGGGTAGTAAACTATAGACAGGGTAGAGGGTGGGGGTAGTAAACTATAGACTGAATGGGGTAGTAAACTATAGACTGGGTGGGGGTAGTAAACTATAGACAGGATAGAGGGTGGGGGTAGTAAACTATAGACTGAATGGGGTAGTAAACTATAGACTGGGTGGGGGTAGTAAACTATAGACAGGGTAGAGGGTGGGGGTAGTAAACTATAGACTGAATGGGGTAGTAAACTATAGACTGGGTGGGGGGGTGTTATACTATAGACTGAATGGGGTAGTATACTATAGACTGAATGGGGTAGTAAACTATAGACTGAATGGGGTAGTAAACTATAGACTGAATGGGGTAGTAAACTATAGACTGGGTGGGAGTTTTAAACTATAGACTGGGTGGGGGTAGTAAACTATAGACAGGGTAGAGGGTGGGGGGTAGTAAACTATAGACTGAATGGGGTAGTAAACTATAGACTGGGTGGGGGTTTTAAACTATAGACTGGCTGGGGGGGAGTTACACTATAGACGGGTGGGGGCAGTAGACTATACCAGGGTGTTAGGTATAGCGGGGGGGGGGGACTACTATCTCGTAGTTCCGGGAAAGCGCGGGCCTATGAATCAGACTTAATTTTTATTTCCTCGCACCGATCGAGATTCGAACCCACGGCACCTAGTCGCCTAGCAGACGACAGTCCAACTCGCTAACCACTGAGTCATTCATCACCCTAAAAAGTGGTTTCAGAACCCAGGGTGTCAGGGTTTATTCTGTAAATATACATGTACTGTATTAATGGTTAAACTAATTATAACATGCAAAGTTAGAAAATCTATCTATCTAATTTCAGGGGCGACAGCCCTACCTATTAATTTCATGGCGTTATATATTGCAATACCTGTGAGTTTTATTATCATTTTGATAGCAGTGGGTCTATCGTATATTGGTTTTAATAAACGCAAGAAAAAACGGGTAAGATTTAGATTTTCATAACACAGAGAAATATTGTTTCAGATATGGCTGACTTTAATAGCTACATTCTGAAAAATGTTTTTATAATCAACTTTCATTTATATGTTTCTCAATATTAAATTTCACACTCGAGACAAACTTTTATCTCAGAAATAGACGGAAAACTTGGTGTGAAAACTCTTTCTAGACAGGCCTCCAGCAGCATCTAAGTTGAACACTTTATATAATGGACAAGAAACAAAGACAACTTCATAAATAGTTTCGTTTTTAGCAAAACAAACAAGACTTTTTCATTTAATTCTGTAATAGTTCCCCTACAACCTGTGAAACTGACGACTGTGGTAAAACATACAATGTTTTTATTCCAGTGGAATTCCGCGACTGAAAGAAGAAATCTCTGGTTAAATCCAATCTCTGATGTGTCTATACCAACTAACTCTGTTTCTACTGTATCTACTGACAACGACAATAAAATAACAACAAATCTTCTCTCGAAAACATCACTAGCTGGTAGAAAGGATCAACAAGGTAGGCAATGGGCCGAAAAACAGTTGTTTAGCTGCCAAGAGGGATCTGTATTTACAATCTATTGAAGAGAAATGAGAGGAAAAGCTAAGTCAATGTACCTGCTACCTGTTTCCTCAAAATATCTTTTGATTTTGTGATTCGTTTTGCTATTCTTGGTTTATCTATTCAGGGTATTTCTATCTATAAAGATTATTAACCATGTATGTGGGTGGATGTATCTTATTTCTAGTTTTTTTCAAACATGCTAGTTGACTAGATCATATCTTGATGGTAATATGTATTTTAAAACAGAGTTCTCATTCAGACCTCCTCTAGTTATCAACAAACTTACTGGACAGCAGCTCTCAACACGAGGCCAGAAACAACAAGTCTTAAACTACAGTTCTAAATGGGGGCCCCAACTCCACAATTGATCGTTTGAAGATAAGTAAAATAAGTACACCCTGTGTCTGAAAGGGGAAAGAAGATTATACAAGTTGTAGAAATAAATTCTGGTTTATAATTTCAGATAGTCTACATATCTACCGAGTATTATATCAATTTGAAGCCCAGTTGGACAGTCAGATCTCTCTAAACCCAGATGAGATTGTGTCTGTGATTGAGAAGGCTGAGAATGGTTGGTTCCGAGGTGAAGTTCTGGGAAAATCAGGCTGGTTTCCTTCTAGTTACGTGGAAGAAATAGAACCTCGTAAGTTGAAATTATCGAAATCAGAGAAAAATAAAATCTTCAAAAATAACAGATTATAATTTATGGATATTCAACCAAGGAGGTAGCTATTTCGGGGATTTTTTCAACCACTTTAGAAAATAAACAGTGAACTAAACCTTATTTTAAGATGATTTTATATATTTCACATCCAAGTCAGCTAGCTATTGAAGGTCTGTCATATTGTACTACTAGTAGAGTACAATAGTTACAGCCAATCAGAGCCCTCGACAGAATGCCTGTAAACTATTCAGCTGCTTGTATAAACAGGGGCTATGGTTGGCTGTATTCACTAGCAAGTATCCAATCAAATCACATCATTTACAAACTTCTGTGACACAGTTACAGAATTATAGTCAAGGTATAAGACACAGTTGAAGACAAATTGAATGATATATGCAGGATTTGTAATAAAATCTCAAAGTACAAACACGTTTATCCCTCGACCAACAGGTGTCACTAATCTCATACACCTGGTGTTATTTGTTATAAACAATCATACCAAGTAACTTATTACTGTAGAGAAAACTTAACTTACTACCCCCCCCCCCCTCCTCTATACATTTATACACCATGTTATAACTAGATTTAAACTAAGTTATACCTCGGCCAGGAAATTCAAAGTTAATTCTATCAATTGTATCAAGTCTGAAAATATCAGAATGTTTTATTACAGCGTCAGTTGAAACATTAGAAAAAGTGGGACCGGATGGGTCTCTGAAGAAAAAAGGCACAGTAACTTCGTTTTTACTGAAAAAACGTGAAAAACAACGGAAAAGATCCCGAAATAAACAAATCGAGGAGAATGAAGCATTGGAGGTAGAAAAAGTACGATAACTCGACCTTTCACGACTACAAACGACAATTATTTCTTTCCATAAGCCCGCAGTGCAAATTCACTGTAAAATATTGTTTTTATATCCAAAATAGAATTGCGATTAATAGATACTTCACCAATAAAAAAAACAAACACTATACAATTCAATGTTTGTTTATCTTTTATACAGGTCCACATTTCTATTTCTTAATAAATATCTAACATCGTCTAACATCTCATATCTTCAAGAAAACCTTACTCACCTTAAAATAACGGTTTGAAAACGAGATTAACTTTTCTATTTTCAGGATGAAGGACAAGTAGGTGAAACTATCAACATGAACGATATCGGAGGTGTTTCATTAGATATGGATGATTTAACACAATCATCAGGTAGGTAGCCAACTTAGAGGGTGTAGGGTAGCCAACCGAGAGGGTGTAGGGTAGCCAACCTTAGAGGGTGTAGGGTAGCCAACTTAGATGGGTAATAAGGTAGGGTAGCCAACTTAGAGGTATAGGGTAGCCAACTAAGGGTGTAGGGTAGCAATCTAGAGGGTATTGGGTAGCAATTCTAGAGGGTGTAGGGTAGCAACCTAGAGGGATGTCGAGTAGCAATCTAGAGGGTATGGGGTAGCCAATCTAGAGGTGTAGGGTAGCAATCTAGAGGTAGTTAGGAGCATGATTACATAAGGTAAACTTGGGTACAAGCAGGATTTAGATTAGGGTATTGGGAAGCAATTCTAAGGGTATTGGGTAGCAATTCTAGAGGGTATTGGGTAGCAATTCTAGAGGGTATTGGGTAGCAATTCTAGAGGGTATTGGGTAGCAATTCTAGAGGGTAGGGAGCAATTCTAGAGGGTATTCGTAGCAATTCTAGAGGTGTAATTGAGGTAGCAATTCTAAAGGGTATTGGGTAGCATTCAGAGGGTATTGTAGCCAGTCTAGAGGGTATGGGTAGCAATTCTAGAGGTATTAGGTAGCAATCTAAGGGTATAATCCCCGAGGTTAAGGCATCTAAGAAGGTATAAAGTAGCCATTCTGAAGGTATTAAGTAGCAATCTAAGGTATGGTAGCATCTAGAGGTTGTAAAGTACTGACAATACCCAGTGGATTACAAGACCCGTCTCAGATGTAAAGTAATCGTGTAAAGTAGCCAATCCGGGGTAAATGGTTTGAGGATGGAAGTCATCTAGATGGTGTTACGAGTTGTTATTATATTACAGGTAAACTTTACAAGACAGTATTTCAATATAAAGTATCGTGTAAAGGAGAAATACCGTTAAATGTGGGAGATGTTGTCGTCTGCTATGATCGAGACAGAAACGGCTGGATGAGAGGGAAAAATCTCAACAGCAATGCTGAAGGCTGGTTTCCCGCTGTTTATGTAAATGAGGTAGGAATTGTTAAATTTGGTGTGACAGAGCTCTTGTTTTCCAGTCAGCAGTATCCCCAATTCTTCATTTACTGGTCAACACCTTGATTAATTCCCCTGTGAATTCAGGACACTTAAGGACATTTTGTCAGACTGACCATTACCCTGTGGATTCAGCACATCTTGATGACAGATTGTTAAAGTACTGACCAATACCCTGTGGATTCAGGACATCTTGATGACAGATTGTTAAAGTACTGACCAATACCCTGTGGATTCAGGACATCTTGATGACAGATTGTTAAAGTACTGACCAATACCCTGTGGATTCAGGACATCTTGATGACAGATTGTTAAAGTACTGACCAATACCCTGTGGATTCAGGACATCTTGATGACAGATTGTTAAAGTACTGACCAATACCCTGTGGATTCAGGACATCTTGATGACAGATTGTTAAAGTACTGACCAATACCCTGTGGATTCAGGACATCTTGATGACAGATTGTTAAAGTACTGACCAATACCCTGTGGATTCAGGACATCTTGATGACAGATTGTTAAAGTACTGACCAATACCCTGTGGATTCAGGACATCTTGATGACAGATTGTTAAAGTACTGACCAATACCCTGTGGATTCAGGACATCTTGATGACAGATTGTTAAAGTACTGACCAATACCCTGTGGATTCAGGACATCTTGATGACAGATTGTTAAAGTACTGACCAATACCCTGTGGATTCAGGACATCTTGATGACAGATTGTTAAAGTACTGACCAATACCCTGTGGATTCAGGACATCTTGATGACAGATTGTTAAAGTACTGACCAATACCCTGTGGATTCAGGACATCTTGATGACAGATTGTTAAAGTACTGACCAATACCCTGTGGATTCAGGACATCTTGATGACAGATTGTTAAAGTACTGACCAATACCCTGTGGATTCAGGACAACTTGATGACAGATTGTTAAAGTATGACCAATACCCTGTGGATTCAGGACATCTTGATGACAGATTGTGTAAGTACTGACCAATACCCTGTGGATTCAGGACATCTTGATGACAGATTGTTAAAGTACTGACCAATACCCTGTGGATTCAGGACATCTTGATGACAGATTGTTAAAATACTGACCAATTCCCTGTGGATTCAGGACATCTTGATGACAGATTGTTAAAGTACTGACCAATACCCTGTGGATTCAGGACATCTTGATGACAGATTGTTAAAGTACTGACCAATACCCTGTGGATTCAGGACATCTTGATGACAGATTGTTAAAATACTGACCAATTCCCTGTGGATTCAGGACATCTTGATGACAGATTGTTAAAGTACTGACCAATACCCTGTGGATTCAGGACATCTTGATGACAGATTGTTAAAATACTGACCAATTCCCTGTGGATTCAGGACATCTTGATGACAGATTGTTAAAGTACTGACCAATACCCTGTGGATTCAGGACATCTTGATGACAGATTGTTAAAGTACTGACCAATACCCTGTGGATTCAGGACATCTTGATGACAGATTGTTAAAGTATGACCAATACCCTGTGGATTCAGGACAACTTGATGACAGATTGTTAAAGTACTGACCAATACCCTGTGGATTCAGGACATCTTGATGACAGATTGTTAAAGTACTGACCAATACCCTGTGGATTCAGGACATCTTGATGACAGATTGTTAAAGTACTGACCAATACCCTGTGGATTCAGGACATCTTGATGACAGATTGTTAAAGTACTGACCAATACCCTGTGGATTCAGGACATCTTGATGACAGATTGTTAAAGTACTGACCAATACCCTGTGGATTCAGGACATCTTGATGACAGATTGTTAAAGTACTGACCAATACCCTGTGGATTCAGGACAACTTGATGACAGATTGTTAAAGTACTGACCAATACCCTGTGGATTCAGGACATCTTGATGACAGATTGTTAAAGTACTGACCAATACCCTGTGGATTCAGGACAACTTGATGACAGATTGTTAAAGTATTGATCAATAAGAGGAGAGGATATAGAATGACCCAAGTCAGAAATTAATGATATTTTATAATTTTACAGGCTACAGAAGATGAAAGACCTACAACTCCCACTCCGTTAACTTATGATCAACTTTCATCCAATAAAACTAGAAATTCTAACACTGAGGCTATTGGTATAGGTAGGGATTGTTTCTGTTTTAATTCTAAATTGTATCCATGGGTTTAACATTGTCTTGTTAATTTATATTAAACTAAGCTCAATTCACTAGCAGGAAGGAAATGTGATGAATGGGGGTGTGGTATAGACACATTGAATTTCCCTCACTTGTATTATCAACGACTTGAGGAAGCTTTACGAATGGGGTGTGGATTGGACACATTAATTGGTCTATTGAAACAGAGATATTTTAAAGTTAATAGTGATATGTTTTATTACAGAACATAAGGCTGTATATTCCTATAATTCGGGTAAAGATGAAGATCTGGTTTTTGAAGCTGGAGATATTATCGTGGTGGTTGAAACATTAGATAATGGTTGGTGGCTAGGTTACCATGGTGATGAAGTTGGCTGGTTACCAGGATCTTATGTTGAGGTACCAAACATCATTCTTTTCTTTAAACATATCCCTGATATTCGTACAGTCAAACTTGAAATAATAGTCACTGGTATTCAGCACTACCCTTCAATCAACGGGCACCAAGAACATACAACTGACGAACCCAAATAGATTATTTTAAAGATGTAGATAAAATGTTGATATATATACAGTGTATCTGATAATGATAATATATCTGATAATGATAATATATCTGATAATGATATTATATCTGATAATGATAATATATCTGATAATATATCTGAAATGATATATATCTGATAATGATATTAAATCTGTTAATGATATTATATCTGATAATGATAATATATCTGATAATGTATTATATCTGATAATGATAATATATCTGATAATGATAATATATCTGATAATGATATTATATCTGATAATGATATTATACCTGATAATGATATATATCTGATAATGATAATATATCTGATAATGATATTATATCTGATAATGATATTATATCTGATAATGATAATATATCTGATAATGATAATATATCTGATAATGGTAATATATCTGATAATGATAATATATCTGATAATGATAATATATCTGATAATGATAATATATCTGATAATGATAATATATCTGATAATGATAATATATCTGATAATGATAATATATCTGATAATGATAATATATCTGATAATGCAATTTGATGACTTATTACTAAACTTTTAAGTTTTTAGAATTTATATACTTTTACATCATATAGTTCAAAAACAAGGGCAAAAACTAATAAAATACCTGTTTCTATTATTAGTTGCTGGACAAATCAGACGATAGTTCTAGTAACGCCTCCAGCAGTGTAAAAAATCTGAGTATTTTTGATGAAATGGAGCAGATGAGTGTTAAAAGTACCAGAAGCTCTGTGAATATTTTGGACAATCAACTCGGAAATATACTGCCGGCCATCGATCAAGACAAATCTACGAAAATTATCAAACAGGAATCCAAATCAGTGTTATCACCAGACTTTAAACCTGCTCGAAAAGCCCCGCTTCCCCCTAGTGCCAAACCTCAAACCGCGTCTCCTAAAATTTCTATGACAACACACGATCATCGCAGTATGGATTCATTAACAGACAATTTAAACGAAAAAATAAAATCAGGTGAAAAACCAGAATTACCAGTTCGGTTTGTGAAACCTAAACTTGTCAAAGTGCCAAAACATTCGAGTAAAAAATTACGTCATCTCGCAGTTCAACCTCGACCGAGTGACAGACCTCTTCCAAAGCGACCTCAAAAACCTCCCAGCCAATCACGGTACAGGAAATATAAACCAAAAGATCAGAAAAACCAATCAAATGTTACAAATGGACAAAATGGAGACTCTACACCAGTGAGTTCCACACCAGTTGGTCCGCGGAAACTTCCACCAAAACCTCCAATCAGAAATATAGACGTGGAATCCATGGATACGAAATTCGATGACCTTGATGTGTCCATGACCTCTACAGAGGGGTCATTTAATAATTCTGTTGGTCCTAAAATTCAGAATCGAATTTCTGCTCATCTGCTGGATGAAGTTGTTGATAATTCAATGACGCCAAAAATTGGCGGGAAAACCAAAAGATTGAAGAAAGTATCTCCGCCTGTTCTACCACCTCCCCTGCCAGCCAATCAAAATCATGTAAATAATGAGGTGGAATCTCCAACAGATGATTCAAAACTTTTAGAATTTCAAAATCAGGAATCTAATAAACTGAAATTGGGTGAAAAGGATGAACCGGAGAATCTAACAGAATTTGAAAGTGAATTCGTAACCAACGGAGACATGCATATTGACATGGGAAAATATTTAGACTTCGATCAGACGGACACTAAAAGTGAAACCGATAAGGAAATAGACAATTCTGAAGTTTTCCCCCCAGAAAGTGACACTGACAATGTGAATGCCCCTAAATCTAGTGGTTTCGGCAAAGATCAAACAGTCATAGAAACTAACCAATCAAAACTGTTAAATGAATTAAATAAATTCGTCAACAATAATTCTACTGATAAATCAGAAAATGTGCAAAATGACCTCAAAATTCCTGAAACTAGTGGACCAGAAAAAGACAATATCTCAAATTCCTCAGAAAACAGCAATCATGTAAGAAAAGTTCCAAAACCTAAAATTCCACCAAAACCTTTATCCCCTAAACCTCAGGTATCCAGGCCCCTGGTGTCCCACCCTCTTAGTAATATCACCAACATCGAGGACTCCCTAGACCTGTAAGTATATCACCTTTCCTTCTATATACTAATATATATAATAATCATTATTATTGGTGATCTGGTTAATATTCTAATTGACATGTGATGGTTCTGTATATTGGGCGATAGTTCTGTATATTTTCTGTATATTGGGCGATTTTTCTGTATATTGGGCGATGGTTCTGTATATTGGGCGATAGTTCTGTATATAAACTTCTATTTATCTATATATAAAGAAGCGCAAGATATATGGATATACTTTTTCACATTGTTTTAATGTCTACTGTCCATTTTCTATTTTAAAATTTTAAAAAGAGTTCTGAACATTCAGCTTTAATTGACAATAATTTCTCCGCGTTTCAAATTCTGATAAAGGTATAAAATTAGAAATAGTATATGTAAATATCGTGTGATTCTTTCCTTATATCTAATTCTATAATCTATTTATACACCGTTTATTAACAGTGCTACAACTAAACGAACCAATCTACGTATAGCTTTACGAAGTTTTAAAGGTCTAGAGGAAGGGGAGCTAACTTTTGATGAAGGACATTTTATTATGGATATAGATGAGGTACAGAATTGGAATGTTTTATTGGCATGTTAGAGGGCTGGAATTCTAGAATTAAAAATTATAAAGATTTTTAACTTGTTACGAGTTGAATGTGGACAGACGACAAGTAAAATATCGAATACTGATTCTAGAATGTTAAATATCAAAATAACAAATTTAAAGAAAATCCTGTTTTATATTGTAGGAAAGTCCAAGACCAGGCTGGTGTGTCGGTATGTTAGCAGACGGAACAACAGGTCTATATCCCTTGTCGCATGTTGGTACGTCAAGATCGGAACTACAGACGGAACTGTAACCAAACTCTTTATCAAGATCGGAACTACAGACGGAACTGTAACAAACACTTTATCTAGATCGGAACTACAGACGGAACTGTAACCAAACTACTGCTTTCCCTTTCAGATCGAAACTACAGACGGAACTGTAACCAAACTCCTTTCTTTCATCATATTTTGTTTAAGCATTAAACGACAAAATATTTGAGATGAACTTGAATCAATAGATGATTATAATTATTGTTAGTTATTCTGTGCTAAAATACTTTTATTATACCGGAGATAAACTGGAGATAAACTGGAGATAAACTGGAGATAAACTGGAGATAAACTGGAGATAAACTGGAGATAAACTGGAGATAAACTGGAGATAAACCAGTTACAAAATTAAATCTGGTGTCTCATTTCATCAATAAATTCTAAGAAAGAATTGTTTAATGGAGTTTCTATTCTATCCAAGCATGTTTTTCTTATTATTTTGTAAAATCTAAAATACTCATTGTAATATAAAAAAGCATAATGGTTTTTTTTTTATTTTAATATCAAAATCTCTTGTCTTATATTTTATATATCAATAAATTATTTTATTACTCTAAATTTATTTACTTCACCAACTTGGGGTGTGTGCACTACATGGGGGTAGGTTAAGTTTAGGGACCGGGTTGTTCACTCCTTGGGAGTAGGTTAAGTTTAGGGACCGGGTTGTTCACTCCATGGGGGTAGGTTAAGTTTAGGGACCGGGTTGTTCACTCATGAGGCATGTAGGTTAAGTTTAGGGACCGGGTTGTTCGAAAACTCCATGGGTAGGTTAAGTTTAGGGACCGGGTTGTTCACTCCATGGGGGTAGGTTAAGTTTAGGGACCGGGTTGTTCACTCCATGGGGCTAGGTTAAGTTTAGGACCGGGTTGTTCACTCCATGGGGTGGGTTTAAATTTGGGCGGGTTGTTCAACTCCATGGGGAGTAAATATTAGGACGGGTTTGTTCTCCATGAAGGCTAATTAGTTAAGAAACTGGTTGTTTGTGAGTTTCAATTTATTCCAAAAAATATAAAAAGATATTAGTTTATTTTCCTATTTAAGTTTATTTGGATAATGAAAAAGTATGACTCTATTCAAGGTTATGTCGATCATGAGGAAAAATTTCTACAGAACTCCCTACTGTAATATATATTTCATTGTGTATTCGTGAGGTAGAAAACAAACTAACAGTGATAATAGTGATTTTAATTTACAAAAGTTCACAGTACCATTCTAAACTAGTGTTGACTATCAGCTAACTTCAGGTGTCTCTGAGTTATATAATATATTCAGTTTGTCTTTTAAGAGGGTAATTTCTAATGGTAATGTTTCAAACGCTTCTCCATCTATAGTTATCCACGATTCCTTGCCCTGAAAATAGTACAATTGAAATCTAAGTAGATAATAACAGGTTAAATCTGAAATATTTTTTTTTATCAAATGTAGATCCATGTTAAATAAAACAATTCTTGATCAACTTCAAAGTAAATTAATTCAATTTTTTCTTACCTCTTCTAATTCAGGTAAATATGAAATTTTCTTAACAAATAATTGACGATTTTCTTCACTTCCTAATTCAAGAGTTTTTTCTGATATTCGTCTCCATCTAAAACAGTAAAAATAAATCAAGTTAAAATTTTGAATCATGTCTACCAAGTGACCACTAGACAGGTCATTAATTATATATCAATTAATAAAAATATCAGGTCCATTTTTATAAGTTGATATTCCAGTTTACATCAAGATAATCTGTAAAATCTGATTGACCCAGGGATATATCAGAACAGTAGCTTATAGCATCTCTTCTACTACCGCCAGTTGCAGTTAATTAAACACTGACTTGTCATCAACTGACATATACAGATCACATATAAATACAGAGTCTAGAAAATATCACTCACCCCTCACTTATAACTTCTATTTTCCCAGGGTTACCTGGTCCAATACCTATTCTTAATCCTGATAAATTCTATAAATAAACAAACATTTCAGTATTAGAGTGATGCACTGGCCGAGGTAACAACCCTGTTGTACAAAACAGAATACCACTGGCTCCGGTACAGTCAGTTAGAGTGTTGGTTCTATAGTACAGTCAGTTAGAGTGTTGGTTCTATAGTACAGTTGGTTAGAGTGTTGGTTCTATAGTACAGTCAGTCAGAGTGTTGGTTCTATAGTACAGTCTGTTAGAGTGTTGGTTCTATAGTACAGTCAGTAAGAGTGTTGGTTCTATAGTACAGTCAGTTAGAGTGTTGGTTCTATAGTACAGTCAGTTAGAGTGTTGGTTCTATAGTACAGTCAGTTAGAGTGTTGGTTCTATAGTACAGTCAGTTAGAGTGTTGGTTCTATAGTACAGTCAGTTAGAGTGTTGGTTCTATAGTACAGTCAGTTAGAGTGTTGGTTCTATAGTACAGTCAGTTAGAGTGTTGGTTCTATAGTACAGTCAGTAAGAGTGTTGGTTCTATAGTACAGTCTGTTAGAGTGTTGGTTCTATAGTACAGTCAGTTAGAGTGTTGGTTCTATAGTACAGTCAGTAAGAGTGTTGGTTCTATAGTGCAGTCTGTCAGAGTGTTGGTTCTATAGTACAGTCTGTTAGAGTGTTGGTTCTATAGTACAGTCTGTTAGAGTGTTGGTTCTATAGTACAGTCAGTTAGAGTGATGGTTCTATAGTACAGTCTGTTAGAGTGTTGGTTCTATAGTACAGTTAGAGTGTTGGTTCTATAGTACAGTTAGAGTGTTGGTTCTATAGTACAGACTGTTAGAGTGTTGGTTCTATAGTACAGTCAGTTAGAGTGATGGTTCTATAGTACAGTCTGTTAGAGTGTTGGTTCTATAGTACAGTCTGTTAGAGTGTTGGTTCTATAGTACAGTCTGTTAGAGTGTTGGTTCTATAGTACAGTCAGTTAGAGTGTTGGTTCTATAGTACAGTCAGTTAGAGTGTTGGTTCTATAGTACAGTTGGTTAGAGTGTTGGTTCTATAGTACAGTCAGTTAGAGTGTTGGTTCTATAGTACAGTCTGTTAGAGTGTTGGTTCTATAGTACAGTCTGTTAGAGTGTTGGTTCTATAGTACAATCAGTTAGAGTGATGGTTCTATAGTACAATCAGTTAGAGTGTTGGTTCTATAGTACAGTCAGTTAGAGTGTTGGTTCTATAGTACAGTCAGTTAGAGTGTTGGTTCTATAGTACAGTCTGTTAGAGTGTTGGTTCTATAGTACAGTCAGTTAGAGTGATGGTTCTATAGTACAGTCAGTTAGAGTGTTGGTTCTATAGTACAGTCTGTTAGAGTGTTGGTTCTATAGTACAGTCAGTTAGAGTGTTGGTTCTATAGTACAGTCAGTTAGAGTGTTGGTTCCTATAGTTACAGTCAGTTAGAGTGTTGGTTCTATAGTACAGTCAGTGAGAGTGTTGGTTCTATAGTACAGTCAGTAAGAGTGTTGGTTCTATAGTACAGTTGGTTAGAGTGTTGGTTCTATAGTACAGTCAGTTAGAGTGTTGGTTCTATAGTACAGACAGTTAGAGTGTTGGTTCTATAGTACAGTCTGTTAGAGTGTTGGTTCTATAGTACAGTCTGTTAGAGTGTTGGTTCTATAGTACAATCAGTTAGAGTGTTGGTTCTATAGTACAGTCAGTTAGAGTGTTGGTTCTATAGTACAGTCTGTTAGAGTGTTGGTTCTATAGTACAGTCTGTTAGAGTGTTGGTTCTATAGTACAGTCAGTTAGAGTGTTGGTTCTATAGTACAGACAGTTAGAGTGTTGGTTCTATAGTACAGTCAGTTAGAGTGTTGGTTCTATAGTACAGTCAGTTAGAGTGTTGGTTCTATAGCACAGTCTGTTAGAGTGTTGGTTCTATAGTACAGTCTGTTAGAGTGTTGGTTCTATAGTACAATCAGTTAGAGTGATGGTTCTATAGTACAATCAGTTAGAGTGTTGGTTCTATAGTACAGTCAGTTAGAGTGTTGGTTCTATAGTACAGTCAGTTAGAGTGTTGGTTCTATAGTACAGTCTGTTAGAGTGTTGGTTCTATAGTACAGTCAGTTAGAGTGATGGTTCTATAGTACAGTCAGTTAGAGTGTTGGTTCTATAGTACAGTCTGTTAGAGTGTTGGTTCTATAGTACAGTCTGTTAGAGTGTTGGTTCTATAGTACAGTCAGTTAGAGTGTTGGTTCTATAGTACAGACAGTTAGAGTGTTGGTTCTATAGTACAGTCAGTTAGAGTGTTGGTTCTATAGTACAGACTGTTAGAGTGTTGGTTCTATAGTACAGTCAGTCAGAGTGTTGGTTCTATAGTACAGACTGTTAGAGTGTTGGTTCTATAGTACAGTCAGTTAGAGTGTTGGTTCTATAGTACAGTCAGTTAGAGTGTTGGTTCTATAGTACAGTCAGTTAGAGTGTTGGTTCTATAGCACAGTCTGTTAGAGTGTTGGTTCTATAGTACAGTCTGTTAGAGTGTTGGTTCTATAGTACAGACTGTTAGAGTGTTGGTTCTATAGTACAGACTGTTAGAGTGTTGGTTCTATAGTACAGTCAGTTAGAGTGATGGTTCTATAGTACAGACTGTTAGAGTATTGGTTCTATAGTACAGTCTGTTAGAGTGTTGGTTCTATAGTACAGTCTGTTAGAGTGTTGGTTCTATAGTACAGACTGTTAGAGTGTTGGTTCTATAGTACAGTCGGTTAGAGTGTTGGTTCTATAGTACAGTCTGTTAGAGTGTTGGTTCTATAGTACAGTCAGTTAGAGTGTTGGTTGTATAGTACAGTCAGTTAGAGTGTTGGTTCTATAGTACAGTCTGTTAGAGTGTTGGTTCTATAGTACAGTCTGTTAGAGTGTTGGTTCTATAGTACAGTCAGTCAGAGTGTTGGTTCTATAGTACAGTTAGAGTGTTGGTTCTATAGTACAGTCAGTCAGAGTGTTGGTTCTATAGTACAGACTGTTAGAGTGTTGGTTCTATAGTACAGTCAGTTAGAGTGTTGGTTCTATAGTACAGTCAGTTAGAGTGTTGGTTGTATAGTGCAGTCTGTTAGAGTGTTGGTTCTATAGTACAGTCAGTTAGAGTGTTGGTTCTATAGTACAGTCAGTTAGAGTGTTGGTTCTATAGTACAGTCAGTCAGAGTGTTGGTTCTATAGTACAGTCTGTTAGAGTGTTGGTTCTATAGTACAGTCAGTTAGAGTGTTGGTTGTATAGTACAGTCAGTTAGAGAGTTGGTTCTATAGTACAGTCAGTTAGAGTGTTGGTTCTATAGTACAGACTGTTAGAGTGTTGGTTCTATAGTACAGTCAGTTAGAGTGTTGGTTCTATAGTACAGACTGTTAGAGTGTTGGTTCTATAGTACAGTCAGTCAGAGTGTTGGTTCTATAGTATAGACTGTTAGAGTGTTGGTTCTATAGTACAGTCAGTTAGAGTGTTGGTTCTATAGTACAGTCAGTTACTGGTTGTATAGTACAGTCTGTTAGAGTGTTGGTTCTATAGTACAGTCAGTTAGAGTGTTGGTTCTATAGTACAGTCAGTTAGAGTGTTGGTTCTATAGTACAGTCAGTCAGAGTGTTGGTTCTATAGTACAGTCTGTTAGAGTGTTGGTTCTATAGTACAGTCAGTTAGAGTGTTGGTTGTATAGTACAGACTGTTAGAGTGTTGGTTCTATAGTACAGTCAGTTAGAGTGATGGTTCTATAGTACAGTCTGTTAGAGTGTTGGTTCTATAGTACAGTCTGTTAGAGTGTTGGTTCTATAGTACAGTCAGTTAGAGTGATGGTTCTATAGTACAGACTGTTAGAGTGTTGGTTCTATAGTACAGTCTGTTAGAGTGTTGGTTCTATAGTACAGTCTGTTAGAGTGTTGGTTCTATAGTACAGTCAGTTAGAATGTTGGTTCTATAGTACAGTCTGTTAGAGTGTTGGTTCTATAGTACAGTCAGTTAGAGTGTTGGTTCTATAGTACAGTCAGTTAGAGTGTTGGTTCTATAGCACAGTCTGTTAGAGTGTTGTTTCTATAGCACAGTCTGTTAGAGCGTTGGTTCTATAGCACAGTCAGTTAGAGTGATGGTTCTATAGTACAGTCAGTTAGAGCATTGGTTCTATAGTACAGTCTGTTAGAGTGTTGGTTCTATAGTACAGTCAGTTAGAATGTTGGTTCTATAGTACAGTCAGTTAGAGTGTTGGTTCTATAGTACAGTCAGTTAGAGTGTTGGTTCTATAGTACAGTCAGTAAGAGTGTTGGTTCTATAGTACAGTCAGTCAGAGTGTTGGTTCTATAGTACAGTCTGTTAGAGTGTTGGTTCTATAGTACAGTCAGTAAGAGTGTTGGTTCTATAGTACAGTCAGTCAGAGTGTTGGTTCTATAGTACAGTCAGTTAGAGTGTTGGTTCTATAGTACAGTCTGTTAGAGTGTTGGTTCTATAGTACAGTCTGTTAGAGTGTTGGTTCTATAGTACAGTCAGTCAGAGTGTTGGTTCTATAGTACAGTCAGTTAGAGTGATGGTTCTATAGTACAGTCTAGTTAGAGTGTTGGTTCTATAGTACAGTCAGTTAGAGTGTTGGTTCTATAGTACAGTCTGTTAGAGTGTTGGTTCTATAGTACAGTCTGTTAGAGTGTTGGTTCTATAGTACAGTCTGTTAGAGTGTTGGTTCTATAGTACAGTCTGTTAGAGTGTTGGTTCTATAGTACAGTCAGTTAGAGTGTTGGTTCTATAGTACAGTCTGTTAGAGTGTTGGTTCTATAGTACAGTCAGTTAGAGTGTTGGTTCTATAGTACAGTCAGTTAGAGTGTTGGTTGTATAGTACAGTCTGTTAGAGTGTTGGTTCTATAGTACAGTCAGTTAGAGTGTTGGTTCTATAGTACAGTCAGTTAGAGTGTTGGTTCTATAGTACAGTCTGTTAGAGTGTTGGTTCTATAGTACAGTCTGTTAGAGTGTTGGTTCTATAGTACAGTCTGTTAGAGTGTTGGTTCTATAGTACAGTCAGTTAGAGTGTTGGTTCTATAGTACAGTCTGTTAGAGTGTTGGTTCTATAGTACAGTCAGTTAGAGTGTTGGTTCTATAGTACAGTCTGTTAGAGTGTTGGTATTTACATTATAAATATTTGTGATAAAATAGTTATAAATAAAACTAGCCTAACCTGGGGATGTTTATAAACATTACTAGAATTTATAGTCAATTCTACAGTTTCTATTGATTCTTCTACAACTTGGTCTTGACTGTCATCCATTTCATATTCTACAATTTCTGGTTCTACAAATACATTATTATTATTACTATTTATTATTATTTTATTATTATTATTTATTATTTATTATTATTATTATTAATTATTAATTTATCATCCACTTTATATTACACTATAGTATCTGAAATAAAAATAGTACATCCAACCAATAAAATAATAAACTCTTACCCTTTGTCTTATGAACACGTCCAAATATATAACTATACCAGCTATTGGATGTCTGAGTTGGTTGTTTTGACTGCTGAACTGGTTTTAGTTGTGTATTTTCTGGCGTTGCTACAACGTAACTTATCTTAGCTTTAAAACTAGGCGGCCATTCTTTCATGATACTTCTAATATACGTCCATCTTGATTTTAACGGCCCAAAATACCAATATCTACACATAGTTTTAAACTAAGTTTTACAGGTGAAATAAACAGGCTCTATCTGTCTCAATTCTGGCCTCAATCTAATGTCACACAGAAACTATTCCTTTCTAACATTTTACTTCAATTCGATCTGATTCTGAATATATATCACCAGGCATAGAAGGCATTCTGAACTCTGATCTACCAGTTAATTCCAGGAATCTTGAATATGCGTAACTATGCTGGAACATGGATCTGTCCAATTAATGGACATGTACTTGTGTATTTTTTGTATATTGAAATATTGTTTATTTTTTATCCATTTTTTGCCCCATGGGTTGAATGTTAGACAGGACCATGTCCTTATGTATTGGACTTAATTCTGACCCATGTAAAATAAAGAGTCTATGTTTGTCTCTATGGACTGAATGTTAGACAGGACCAAGTCCTTGTGTATAGGACCTTAGTCTGAGCCATGTTAAATAAAGAGTCTATGTTTGTCTCTATGGACTGAATGTTAGACAGGACCATGTCCTTGTGTATTGGACCTAATTCTGACCCATGTAAAATATAGAGTCTATGTTTGTCTCTATGGGCTGAATGTTAGACAGGACCATGTCCTTGTGTATTGGACCTAATTCTGACCCATGTAAAATAAAGAGTCTATGTTTGTCTCTATGGACTGAATGTTAGACAGGACCAAGTCCTTGTGTATCGGACCTTAGTCTGAGCCATGATAAATAAAGAGTTTATGTTTGTCTCTATGGACTGAATGTTAGCTAGGACCAAGTTCTTGTGTATCGGACCTTAATCTGAGCCATGTTAAATAAAGAGTTTATTATTATTATTATTATTAATTATTATTATTATTATTATTATTATTATTATTATTATTATTAATTATTAATTATTTATTATTATTATTTATTATTTATTATTATTATTATTATTATTATTATCTATTAACTCGTCAAAACATCTAATACTGACACAGTTTTTATTTTATCAGGTATCTGAAAATCTTCAAAAACATGGACTCACCTGCTCTTCCTCTCCTCTGCATCTCTGTATAAACCAGTCTCCATCCCACACAGAGCATAGCTAGTTTTACCACCACCCTAAAACAAAATAATACATCAAAACTATTTTTAAATCTATAATACAGTCTCCATCCCACACAGAGCATAGCTAGTTTTACCACCACCCTAAAACAAAATAATACATCAAAACTATTTTTAAATCTATATACAGTCTCCATCCCACACAGAGCATAGCTAGTTTTACCACCACCCTAAAACAAAATAATACATCAAAACTATTTTTAAATCTATATACAGTCTCCATCCCACACAGAGCATAGCTAGTTTTACCACCACCCTAAAACAAAATAATACATCAAAACTATTTTTAAATCTATATACAGTCTCCATCCCACACAGACATAGCTAGTTTTACCACCACCCTAAAACAAAATAATACATCAAAACTATTTTTAAATCTATACTACAGTCTCCATCCCACACAGAGCATAGCTAGTTTTACCACCACCCTAAAACAAAATAATACATCAAAACTATTTTTAAATCTATATACAGTCTCCATCCCACACAGAGCATAGCTAGTTTTACCACCACCCTAAAACAAAATAATACATCAAAACTATTTTTAAATCTATACTACAGTCTCCATCCCACACAGAACATAGCTAGTTTTACCACCACCCTAAAACAAAATAATACATCAAAACTATTTTTAAATCTATACTACAGTCTCCATCCCACACAGAGCATAGCTAGTTTTACCACCACCCTAGTTTTACCACCACCCTAGTTTTACCACCACCCTAGTTTTACCACCACCCTAGTTTTACCACCACCCTAGTTTTACCACCACCTAGTTTTACCACCATCCTAGTTTTACCACCACCCTAGTTTTACCACCATCCTAGTTTTACCACCACCCTAGTTTTACCACCACCCTAGTTTTACCACCACCCTAGTTTTACCACCACCCTAGTTTTACCACCACCCTAGTTTTACCACCACCCTAGTTTTACCACCACCCTAGTTTTACCACCACCCTAGTTTTACCACCATCCTAGTTTTACCACCATCCTAGTTTTACCACCACCCTAGTTTTACCACCATCCTAGTTTTACCACCATCCTAGTTTTACCACCACCCTAGTTTTACCACCACCCTAGTTTTACCACCACCCTAGTTTTACCACCACCCTAGTTTTACCACCACCCTAGTTTTACCACCACCCTAGTTTTACCACCACCCTAGTTTTACCACCACCTAGTTTTACCACCACCCTAGTTTTACCACCACCCTAGTTTTACCACCACCCTAGTTTTACCACCACCCTAGTTTTACCACCACCCTAGTTTTACCACCACCCTAGTTTTACCACCACCCTAGTTTTACCACCACCCTAGTTTTACCACCACCCTAGTTTTACCACCACCCTAGTTTTACCACCACCCTAGTTTTACCACCACCCTAGTTTTACCACCATCCTAGTTTTACCACCACCCAATAAAAGAACCTCTACAGTATTACAAGACTAACAGAGTTTTCCTGATAAAGTGAAATGGTACAAATCAAGGCTATCACTGTTCTAGATAGATATAAAATTTTAAAAACTTCTTTACAATATACAATTCTTTAAAAAACTTACGTCTATTTTTATAACATCATATTTTTTACTGACTCCTTTCACAACTGCCAACGCTGCTTCACAGATAAATCTAGATAAAAAAAATATAGATATAGATAAATCTAGAAAAATATAGATATAGATAAATCTAGATAATATAGATAAAGATAAATCTAGAAAAATATAGATAAATCTAGATAAAGATAAATCTAGATAAAAAAATATAGATCATGATAAATCTAGAAAAATCTAGATATAAATAAATCTAGATATAAATAAATCTAGATAATATAGATTAAGATAGATCTAGAAAAATATAGATAAAGATAGATTTAAAAAACAGAAATAAACCTAGAAAAAATAAAGATGAATCTAGAAAAACATAGATAAAGATAAATCTAGAAAAAATGATAGGGTAAACCTTAAAGGGCTGAGTCTTAAATATTAGTGTAGTTATACTCTACCCAGTCCTTTGGGGGGCTGAATCTTAAATATTAGTGTGGCTATACTCTACCCCAGACCAAAATAAAATAATTCAAACTAACCTGACACTATCTATATTGGTACCGTAAACAATCTGAGCGAATTTATTAGTTAAACCTAAAGGTATAATACCAATAGGTACCGTGCTACGAAACTTCTATAATAACAATATCAGATAAAATATTTTAATGAATGGAGTTTTACATCCTATCTGTATGTACCTAATGGTTTAATGAAGACTGATTGAGTATTTAAAACTTGACAAGATACATGATTGTAGTAAATTAACAATAATTATATAACACTACAACTTAATTGTCTATTTTCTTCTACAGGGAAAAATTCCAGATTCATTAAATTTCTATTTGTAAATAATTATCAGTATTATTTATATATTTATTTCTACCTTATCTTCTTTTCTCATAAAACCTGTAACAGCCTGAAAATAAATACAGGGAATTATTACTTCTCACGTTTTAGATTTTCCATAAGACTTCGAAAGATTTAAAGAAAACATTGTGTACAAGAGGGAAATTTTGGCAAGACAGCAACATTAGCATAACGGTCAATAGTTCATAGCAACATTAGCGTAACGGTCAATAGTTCATAGCAACATTGGCGTAACGGTCAATAGTTCATAGCAACATTAGCGTAACGGTCAATAGTTCATAGCAACATTGGCGTAACGGTCAATAGTTCATAGCAACATTGGCGTAACGGTCAATAGTTCATAGCAACATTAGCATAACGGTCAATAGTTCATAGCAACATTAGCATGACAGTCAATAGTTCATAGCAACATTAGCGTAACGGTCAATAGTTCATAGCAACATTAGCATAACGGTCAATAGTTCATAGCAACATTAGCATAACGGTCAATAGTTCATAGCAACATTAGCATGACAGTCAATAGTTCATAGCAACATTAGCATAACGGTCAATAGTTCATAGCAACATTGGCATAACGGTCAATAGTTCATAGCAACATTAGCTTAACGGTCAATAGTTCATAGCAACATTGGCATAACAGTCAATAGTTCATAGCAACATTGGCATAACAGTCAATAGTTCATAGCAACATTAGCATAACGGTCAATAGTTCATAGCAACATTGGCATAACAGTCAATAGTTCATAGCAACATTAGCATAACGGTCAATAGTTCATAGCAACATTGGCGTAACGGTCAATAGTTCATAGCAACATTAGCATGACAGTCAATAGTTCATAGCAACATTAGCATAACGGTCAATAGTTCATAGCAACATTAGCATAACGGTCAATAGTTCATAGCAACATTAGCATAACGGTCAATAGTTCATAGCAACATTAGCGTAACGGTCAATAGTTCATAGCAACATTAGCGTAACGGTCAATAGTTCATAGCAACATTAGCGTAACGGTCAATAGTTCATAGCAACATTGGCATAACGGTCAATAGTTCATAGCAACATTGGCGTAACGGTCAATAGTTCATAGCAACATTGGCATAACGGTCAATAGTTCATAGCAACATTGGCGTAACGGTCAATAGTTCATAGCAACATTGGCATAACGGTCAATAGTTCATAGCAACATTGGCGTAACGGTCAATAGTTCATAGCAACATTGGCATAACGGTCAATAGTTCATAGCAACATTGGCGTAACGGTCAATAGTTCATAGCAACATTGGCGTAACGGTCAATAGTTCATAGCAACATTAGCATAACGGTCAATAGTTCATAGCAACATTGGCGTAACGGTCAATAGTTCATAGCAACATTGGCGTAACGGTCAATAGTTCATAGCAACATTAGCGTAACGGTCAATAGTTCATAGCAACATTAGCGTAACGGTCAATAGTTCATAGCAACATTAGCATAACGGTCAATAGTTCATAGCAACATTAGCGTAACGGTCAATAGTTCATAGCAACATTAGCGTAACGGTCAATAGTTCATAGCAACATTAGTATAATGGTCAATAGTTCATAGCAACATTGGCATAACGGTCAATAGTTCATAGCAACATTGGCGTAACGGTCAATAGTTCATAGCAACATTAGCGTAACGGTCAATAGTTCATAGCAACATTAGCATAACGGTCAATAGTTCATAGCAACATTGGCGTAACGGTCAATAGTTCATAGCAACATTAGCATAACGGTCAATAGTTCATAGCAACATTAGCATAACGGTCAATAGTTCATAGCAACATTAGCATAACGGTCAATAGTTCATAGCAACATTAGCATAACGGTCAATAGTTCATAGCAACATTAGCATGACGGTCAATAGTTCATAGCAACATTAGCATAACGGTCAATAGTTCATAGCAACATTAGCGTAACGGTCAATAGTTCATAGCAACATTAGCATAATGGTCAATAGTTCATAGCAACATTAGCGTAACGGTCAATAGTTCATAGCAACATTAGCATAACGGTCAATAGTTCATAGCAACATTAGCGTAACGGTCAATAGTTCATAGCAACATTAGCGTAACGGTCAATAGTTCATAGCAACATTAGCGTAACGGTCAATAGTTCATAGCAACATTAGCGTAACGGTCAATAGTTCATAGCAACATTAGCGTAACGGTCAATAGTTCATAGCAACATTAGCGTAACGGTCAATAGTTCATAGCAACATTAGCGTAACGGTCAATAGTTCATAGCAACATTAGCGTAACGGTCAATAGTTCATAGCAACATTAGCGTAACGGTCAATAGTTCATAGCAACATTGGCGTAACGGTCAATAGTTCATAGCAACATTAGCATGACGGTCAATAGTTCATAGCAACATTAGCGTAACGGTCAATAGTTCACACACGCCTTCAATTTTTACAACATCAAAATGTTGAGAATCTTTTTAAACATACAGACAGTGACATAAAAATGTTATTTTCAATGACAACCCTTCCGAAACATACAGGATGTCAAATAAAAATGCTATACAGTATTTTCCGTTTCAACCATGCAGACCTACATCATACTGTTCTAGAGACAGGATTAAAAATAATGTTTGTTGTTTTTATAAAGAAGTGTAAAAGGTTACCTCTAGTAAAGTACCATCACCTCCAGCCACTATTATACCATCTGTATCCTTATTCTCTAGTACATTTAAAAACTGTTTAACTTGTCCTTCATATTCAGTCTAGAATAATACACACATAATATTAATTACTTTTAAATTGTTTATAGCTGGAGAGCATTTACAGAAGTGTTTCCTCGAATCAAGGGCAATAACTCATACAAACCTTTACAACATTAACTTCCATTCCAGCTAAGTATAAAATAGGAGCAGCATTCTTCTCAAATAATTTTCTGGCTTTTCTAAAATAAAATAAGTAAATACTAGAGTAAGTATTTAACATCAAGTCTATTTGAAAATGGGATGTAACACTACAGATAGAAAATAAACACAATTTTTTACAAGAATAATAAAATTTAACATATTTTCAATTTGCAAAACTGTCCATTGCAGAAGAGTTGGATGTAAAACTCATTCCACTACAGTTTGTGTTGTTATACAAATATCTTGTTTGGTGAGATGATACGATGTCATTTAGAAAGTTGTGTTGCAATATTATTTTAGTTATTGGGATAACACTTTCTTGGTAAAGCACAGATTATAGTGCTGGAAATTGGCTGAGACCCGAACGGGTTTCGAACCAGCGATCTCAGAGTCAGGCACCTAATCGCCAGCAATACATGTCTCCCACTCGGCCAACGGACCCTCTTGTTTCGTGTTTTACTGAATATTTTTAAGTGATTTGACAACTTGAGTCGAGTATAAAATTGGAACGAATTGAGATTGTAAGAGATGTTTAATAGTTATTTTACTGATATATCAATCAGATGAAGAGAAAAAACAAACAACAAGAATATTTTATTCTAAGATCTGATCCTGATCCTGATATCTTGGATTTGAATCAAACATACCCATCATGAGCAGCAGGATTGAGAAATACTGTGATTTTTCTGGGTCGAAATCCAGGAGGCAGTGGAACATCTCCATATTTCTATAATAAGGTATATATACTATCATACAATCTGTTATAAGTTTGTTATGTAATATCATCGTTAGAAATCTTGTTATCTTCTGTCAGTGATACAGGTGGTGGGCAGGGCTGATTGTCCTAGCCGTTATTACCATTCTAACAAACTGAATGTATTCATTAGCACAACATGGTTCAGTCTGTTGGATGCATATTTTCAATTCATTAGTTTTATTTTCTAAATTAGACTGATAGATTAATTTTATTACTAAAATGTTTTGAAAGCTTTAAAGATATCATTTTTTAATTCCAAGACAATTTAATCAATTTTTACACACATATTGCGAATGAAGAGAGAATTAAACTTCAACTAAACAATTTTTTGACAAACCTTGGCTTCCTGGCAGTACCCTCGTCTCAACCAATCTTCACTGGAAAAGATAAATATATCCATTATACAGATTGTGAAAATATTCTGTGGTCCTGTCGAGTCTCCCAATGAATATCGAAAACGTTAGTAACTTCTAAAAAGATTCATTATTATTAAAAAAAATACAAATGAAACAACGATAAATATGGATTCTGGGATAATCTCTATTATTATTACTGCTCAATTGAGATGAATGTAAATGAAAGATGGTCTATTGTACCGCTGGCTAATATTATTTATAAAATAAAATGAAAGTAGAATTCAGGATACATACGCATAACGGTTTCTCAACCATCCCACGCCATAATAAACTGCAACCAAACCCGCAACTGATTTCTTCCAATTATTCCTAAGAGTCGTTAAAGTTTTTACGATCATTTTACCCGGGTTTTTGTTCTAAAAGTTGATTTTTACATTTTTTTATGTATTTCTCACGTTGTTTTCATCATACAATTTTTCTTCCTTTAATATAGAGAGTTGTCAAAGGGACGAAACTCTCACAAATATAATAGACATCAGACTACAAAACAATAAACACTGTTTCAATATTCTGTAACTGGTCATTAATGAATAACAAATGCTACTACCCTAGACAATAACATAATAGAATATTACCACTAAATCTAAAACTGAAACCGAGACACCGTGTGTTACAGGCTGTGCACGTTAAAGAAATAGCAAAAAATCCCTCATTGCATACTGCTTGGCGTTGCCCGTCTTCATTAATGAATCTAAACTTCATTTCATTTCATATCAAACTACTAAAACTGTAAGGATCTGATTATTCTAAAACCTAATATAAAAAAAATCTTCTGCTGTATCAAACCTGCGGCAATCAGAACTATTGCCTTGTTTTCCTACCAGTTTTACCCTTACCCGTAACCAAAGACAGAGAGAGGGGGGGGGGGTGTTTGTTGTGACTGTATTCAATCACGGAACGTCATTTGTTCTGCAACTCACAGTAATCGATGAAACCCCCCCCCCCCCACACTAGGTATGAACGCTGACTACAGGCCTGGCCCTACCACTGACCACCATTTTTCGTCTGTAATACTAAAATGGAATAATGGTGTCTTGTAGTACGGCAACGGAAGAAAAAGTACTTTACCTCGTAAATGCCGAACCTAGAATGATTTAAAATTAAGTACCTAGTTCCTAGTTATTGATTATTACTGTGTATTCTTGTACTGTCGTCAGCTGTTAGACCATATCGTTTAAAAATGTTAGCCCCTGCAGATGGTTGGTGCTTGATTAACGCCGGCTTCCAGAGAAGACTACACTGTTTTAACTGTATGAGATATGGACACTGTGATAATAATGATGAAGTATTATGGGATAGAAATCTGAGTGAGTGAACTAAGATTAATTAAAAATTTAGTTGAGCTGCATTTAGTTTGATATTTTATATACAAGTCACATAGTATATCAATCTGTTTAGTCGACAACTACTCTCTTAACCCTACCCCTACCATCATAGTATATCAATCTGTTTAGTCGACAACTACCCTGTTAACCCTACCCCTACCATCATAGTATATCAATCTTTTTAGTCGACAACTTCTCTCTTAACCCTACCCCTACCATCATAGTATATCAATCTGTTTAGTCGACAACTTCTCTCTTAACCCTACCCCTACCATCATAGTATATCAATCTGTTTAGTCGACAACTTCTCTCTTAACCCTACCCCTACCATCATAGTATATCAATCTGTTTAGTCGACAACTACTCTGTTAACCCTACCCCTACCATCATCGTATTGACAATCTTATATTAGTTATAGAGATATGTCGAATTTAATTCAGTCAAACGGTTGATCGTAAAAAATTCTGTTATCGTTCAGTAAGATTTGGTTTAAAGGAAGCTGCGGAGAGTTGCTGGATAAAATTTAGCTTAACTTGAAAATTTCCATTAGTGCTGATTAAGAGTCAGGTTTACGGAAACTATTAATAATAGCTTTAATGAATTCTGCCTCTTCAGCAGTCGAGATGATGAAACTCAAACTTAACTTGATAAACCGTGATCTATTGAGTATTCTCAACATTTCAAGAAGAGAATTGTTAACCGTAAGAACTTGTGATGAAGTGGATAAATGACTCGGATTCTTCCATCTTCACGATGTCAACGTATTACCAACTCCATACTTATACCTTGATTACAATAACAATACCTTGCTATGGTGAAGATGACGGAGAGTAAGTACAATAACCACCTATCTTGTATTATTGATGTCAAATTTCATTGGATTGTACCCTAACGAATACAGCTGATCAGTCTTCGACACCAAGGTTATAAATATTATTCATGACATTGTGAAGATGTATAAGAAAAATTTGTAAAAGTTTGACATTGTGAAGATGTATAAGATGAAGTTTGTAATACCCTTGATATTTAAAGATACTATAAGATGAAGTTGTAATAGCTTGACATTGTAAAGATGTATACATAAAGTTTGTAATAGCTTGACATTGTAAAGATGTATAAGATGAAGTTGGTAATAGCTTGACATTGTGAAGATGTATAAGGTGAAGTTTGTAATAGTTGACATTGTGAAGATGTATAAGATGAAGTTTGTAATAGCTTGACATTGTAAAGATGTATAAGATGAAGTTTGTAATAGCTTGACATTGTAAAGATGTATAAGATGAAGTTGGTAATAGCTTGACATTGTGAAGATGTATAAGATGAAGTTTGTAATAGTTTGACATTGTAAAGATGTATAAGATGAAGTTTGTAATAGCTTGACATTGTAAAGATGTATAAGATGAAGTTTGTAATAGCTTGACATTGTAAAGATGTATAAGATGAAGTTTGTAATAGCTTGACATTGTGAAGATGTATAAGATGAAGTTTGTAATAGCTTGACATTGTAAAGATGTATAAGATGAAGTTTGTAATAGCTTGACATTGTAAAGATGTATAAGATGAAGTTTGTAATAGCTTGACATTGTGAAGATGTATAAGATGAAGTTTGTAATAGCTTGACATTGTAAAGATGTATAAGATGAAGTTTGTAATAGCTTGACATTGTAAAGATGTATAAGATGAAGTTTGTAATAGCTTGACATTGTAAAGATGTATAAGATGAAGTTTGTAATAGCTTGACATTGTAAAGATGTATAAGATGAAGTTTGTAATAGCTTGACATTGTAAAGATGTATAAGATGAAGTTTGTAATAGCTTGACATTGTAAAGATGTATAAGATGAAGTTTGTAATAGCTTGACATTGTAAAGATGTATAAGATGAAGTTAGTAATAGTTTTACATTGTAAAGATATATAAGATGAAGATTGTTATAACTTAACCTTTATGCTTCCTGAATTCCAATACTATTGTAGTCTGTTGATTGGTTGTTGTTTAAATGTCAAGTAAAAACAGAAAAATAACTAAAAGTAAAATTATTATTCTGAGAACTAATTGATGTTTATTCTCGGTATCCTTGACAGCGTTTTCCTTAAACAACCCACTCCCCGTGCTATCTTTCACCCTACTGCACTAAGACAATATTAAAGGATGATATAACCTAGATAGCTATCCCCGTTCCTTCATGGCATCACCCCCACGGGCTAAGCCTTCTCCTCTCTCAAAACAATTATTATTGTGTAATAACTACACTAGCCCCTCACCCCCACGTCAATAGCCTCTCACATTGTCAACACCCTTTTTAACCCCATTCACTCCCTACTACAGATCTCTATAGCTATTATATATTGTTCACTATTCAAGGACAGCACGGTCCAATGAAGCTCAAGTTTTTTAAGATGATGTTGTAATTTATCAGTAAGTAGAAATCGATGGTATAATTAATAGTAGATTGAAAGTAGCGGTATTAAATGTCAGGCAAAATGGAATGAACGATAGCCTCTCTATTTCAAGTGTCAATTTTACTTCCGCTATTTAATCATTTTTATATTCTATCATTTTCACCAACATTAAAATCATATTCCTCAAAACTGCAGTCTGACATCTCACTAGTCCCATTCTGATTACAGAAAACTGTCATTGTACAAAACAATCTACTAGCTAGTTAGACACGATAGTTTGGTATACTCTAGTCCCATTCTGACCACAGAAAACTAACTAATTTAGTACGGATCTCATAGTAAAGTGTTCTTTCTGCACCTTATACAAGGTGATTGAACTAATGTATTGACTGTAGAGGTATACAAGGTGATTGAACTAATGTATTGACTGTAGAGTTATACAAGGTGATTGAACTAATGTATTGACTGTAGAGGTATACAAGGTGATTGAACTAATGTATTGACTGTAGAGGTATACAAGGTGATTGAACTAATGTATTGACTGTAGAGGTATACAAGGTGATTGAACTAATGTATTGACTGTAGAGGTATACAAGGTGATTGAACTAATGTATTGACTGTAGAGGTATACAAGGTGATTGAACTAATGTATTGACTGTAGAGGTATACAAGGTGATTGAACTAATGTATTGACTGTAGAGGTATACAAGGTGATTGAACTAATGTATTGACTGTAGAGGTATACAAGGTGATTGAACTAATGTATTGACTGTAGAGGTATACAAGGTGATTGAACTAATGTATTGACTGTAGAGGTATACAAGGTGATTGCACTAATGTATTGACTGTAGAGGTATACAAGGTGATTGAACTAATGTATTGACTGTAGAGGTATACAAGGTGATTGAACTAATGTATTGACTGTAGAGGTATACAAGGTGATTGAACTAATGTATTGACTGTAGAGGTATACAAGGTGATTGAACTAATGTATTGACTGTAGAGGTATACAAGGTGATTGAACTAATGTATTGACTGTAGAGGTATACAAGGTGATTGAACTAATGTATTGACTGTAGAGGTATACAAGGTGATTGAACTAATGTATTGACTGTAGAGGTATACAAGGTGATTGAACTAATGTATTGACTGTAGAGGTATACAAGGTGATTGAACTAATGTATTGACTGTAGAGTTATACAAGGTGATTGAACTAATGTATTGACTGTAGAGTTATACAAGGTGATTGAACTAATGTATTGACTGTAGAGGTATACAAGGTGATTGAACTAATGTATTGACTGTAGAGTTATACAAGGTGATTGAACTAATGTATTGACTGTAGAGTTATACAAGGTGATTGAACTAATGTATTGACTGTAGAGGTATACAAGGTGATTGAACTAATGTATTGACTGTAGAGGTATACAAGGTGATTGAACTAATGTATTGACTGTAGAGTTATACAAGGTGATTGAACTAATGTATTGACTGTAGAGGTATACAAGGTGATTGAACTAATGTATTGACTGTAGAGTTATACAAGGTGATTGAACTAATGTATTGACTGTAGAGTTATACAAGGTGATTGAACTAATGTATTGACTGTAGAGGTATACAAGGTGATTGAACTAATGTATTGACTGTAGAGTTATACAAGGTGATTGAACTAATGTATTGACTGTAGAGGTATACAAGGTGATTGACTAATGTATTGACTGTAGAGTTATACAAGGTGATTGAACTAATGTATTGACTGTAGAGTTATACAAGGTGATTGACTAATGTATTGACTGTAGAGTTATACAAGGTGATTGAACTAATGTATTGACTGTTAGAGGTATACAAGGCCCAATAAGGAATATTTTTCGTCACCAAATTACAGACATAAATTCCTGAAGATGTAACGATACAGGCGTGTATTCAAATCAACTGCTCAGCCTAATCGAAATATTTTATTAATGTCTCTGTCCCAGACGGTAATAGTCTGTGTTTGTCGTGAAACCAAATACAATCACTCCGTTTTATCCTGTATTAATATTTAATATACCGCTTACACTTTACATTGTATTGATGTAATATTGAGGTAATACCGCGTCAACCTGCGTAACTATCATCCTCAATACAATAACCCGGTGTTCGTACCTCGCCAAGGTATCTTTTATAATCTCTGGTTTGTTTTGGGGGGGGGGGGGGGGGTGAATTAGGCCCTGAGTATATTTCAATCGCATCAAACGGAACACGGATTTGAATGCTCTTATATCGACAGTAAACTGTGGACATTATTACTGAATAGCTAAGTCTGCTAAATATCCCACTCAGCCTTCGTGTTATGTTTAAATTACTTATTATTCATTACAAATATTCAGCAAGCACCTGCCCTTCTTGATCTACAGTTTATCAATATTCAATAAACATCTAACAGTATATCCATTTATATATGATAGAATTTTAAAAACCGTAGAATTTTCTTCTTTTATTTTATAGAAAGCGAAATGAATAATTGGGGAGATACGTACAAATCTGATATGGATCGTAAATAATTGATATTATATATTGTATTGAAATGTGGAGTCTTACGTATTTATAAATAATTCACCCCAGCTAAGAGTATAATTTCTATCTTCTGAGGAAACGTTTTCTTTCAGGCAAAACTTCAAAGAAATAAACTGAATGTTTTATGAAGGTTTTAGTTGGTTTAAAAGGATGATAAAATAATGTAAAAGACGTTAAGATTCCCTGGTTCAGTATAAATTGTTGGATGTAGGGAGACTTTATAATATGTGACATATTGGCTGGTCGGTTATTGAAATTATGACTATGTAAAACGTTGTATCTCTACACCTACAGAATAATTCTAAAATAAATCAGATGCAGGTTGCTAACAGATACAATACTGTTTTTGTTTGTTGCTATTCGAAGTGTCGTTCATAGAAACAAAGGCGGTGGAGTTTTGAGTTTATGGTCTGCATGTAAGATGGTCAACTTTAACTACAATATGATTTAACAAAAGAAATAACGTTATAGTGTTTGCAATCGGGTTTAGTTCAGTTAGAAAAGTTTAGAGAAATAGGGTTATTTTACAAGGATAACAACTTAAATTCACAAGTCCGCCGTGACAGGGATAATCTGTAATCGCGTGGCGACCATTCCAGTCAGTCTATAGGCTGAGCAGTTCTAATGAACTTCTACTGGAATTAACTCGGTTATTCGCCAACAATAGTAATAAATCCTGCAAAATGAACAGTGTTAGAAATTGACAAGTAAACTGTGATGGTTGTTTTAGAAATTGACAAGTAAACTGTGATGGTTGTTTTAGAAATTGACAAGTAAACTGTGGTGGTTGTTTTAGAAATTGACAAGTAAAATGTAGTGGTTGTTTTAGAAATTGACAAGTAAACTGTATGGTTGTTTTAGAAATTGACAAGTAAAATGTAGTGGTTGTTTTAGAAATTGACAAGTAAAATGAGGTGGTTGTTTAGAAATTGACAAGTAAAATGTGTGGTTGTTTTAGAAATTGACAAGTAAATGGGTGGTTGTTTTGATTTACTTCACCAAAATTTCAGGTAAGTTTTTCTCTTTTTTATTTTCGGAATTAATCTTATAATTATTGATTTTAATAGGTCGATATGTGATCTTGAAAAAGTCTTACAGAATCCTAAGTCGTTATCCTCGTAATATCAATATCAAAAAGTTCAACCAAGGTGCAGCTGGTAGACAGGATCTTTGTGAGTCGCTATCCCTGTAAAATCATTGTTAACAAAGTTCGACCATGGTCCAGAAAGATTCCTTGATCCTTGAATTTGATGTGTTTTTGCTTATGAACGCAATAGAGGAGATTTGTTGGTTTGAATAAACAACATCAAAAAAACAACATCAAATAAACAACATCAAATAAACAATATCAAATAAACAACAGCAAATAAACAACATCAAATTTAATCTTATTTACTAGACAACAACCTGTATCTAAAATTGTTTATATGTAAAGCATTAATAGATCACTATTTGAAGATTTATCTTTTTTGTCTTCAGAATGCCTCAATTATTCGTATGTTATGGTGTTTATGGAAAACTCTGCCTGGAAGACCAGGGAAGGAGGTATCCATTTGTTTATAGGAACTTCGCAGCCCACAGTCTGTACAGGATATATTAATACTCCGTTACTTCATGACAACAATAAGAAAGACTTCAAGATTTCCGGTCCCGATGGCAGTCATTTTGTTTTTGATGCGTCTTTGAAACTGAAAGATACAGGACTTCAATTGAGTACGTTTGTGGTCGAATCTTCACAACCCTTGACTGTCATCGGACTAAATAGGGAGTTTCCGTCCTCCGATTCGTTCCTGGCCTTTTCAACAACAAATCTTGGCGTAGAATATTTTGTTGTTTCTTTTGCGTCGGAATCTGGTAAATGTTATACGGCGTGTCAATTCGCGATGGTGGCTATCGAGAACGATACCAAAATTGTGATAAATATTCCATCAAATCCAAACATAAGTCAACCAGTGACTATCGGAGCTAAAACGTACACAAACGGAGAAACGATCAAACTCCACCTTGACAAGTATCAGTCGTATCAAATACAATCTAATTACGACCTAACAGGTACGCAGGTAATTGGAGACAAACCTTTCGCTATGTTTAGCGGCAACGTGAAGACTAATTTAGGAAAAAGTTCCCGTGATCATTTAGCTGAGCAGCTTATTCCAGTAGAGTCATTGGGACGCTCGTTTACGGTAGTGCCGACCCCTGACCAAAAGGAAACAACCGACCTTCTGTTTCGCGTTGTGGCGACTAAAAGTGGAACGGTGGTCAAAATCAACGAGGATAAAGAAATTAAACTAGACAAACCCGGGGAGTGGGTAGAAATTAGTGAACCACACGATGAGTATTTTTCAGTCACAAGCAACTACCCGGTCATGGTTATGGATTTTCTGTCTCTAGGCACTAAAGCTGACAACACTGACCCCTGCTTAATGGTAATCGTACCCACAGAGCAATGGCAAGCTCGATATTTCTATTTCGCTCTGGATATTTACACTAATTACTTCATTGTGGTGATTGAAAACTCTGTCAAGGGCGGATTACTCTTGAATGGAGAATCTGTAAATAATGTGGTCTGGAAACCAGTAAAGTCATCGTCTCTAGTTGGTGGTTATTTTAACGTTACCGAGTCCACCAACCTTCTTACCACTCAGTTTCAGAATGTAACCTTCGCGGCGTATGTTTATGGTCGTGTTGGGGTCGAGACACACTGTACAGTTGGTGGAGTTGATCTAGATCCGGTAAGTAAACAGTGTTAAGAGTGAACACTGCCTAAACGACATCCTCTCTAAACCAACTAAAACCTTGGTACTGAAGAACCACTGACGTAGCTTGGCCTGTTTTTGTTTAATGAACTTCTTTTGGTGAAAATATTTAAAATAAAAGTTATTCAAATAGATTCTACAATCTTATTATACAAATACTTTTTCATTCTGAGTTTTATTGATTTAGGATTTTTTAATTTTCAGAAAAAGGTTGAGCAAGCCCCAGAAAGATCTACCATTTCAGTAATTTCACAACAAGATTCCAGCGTCTCTACAAAACATACAGTGAGCTCAATCGAGTTAAAGTCAACGTCTACCATTTGGTCTAGTAGCGACCAAAAATACTTCACCAAACCATCAACTGTTATGGGACTTAATTCTGATCCTAGCGGGATCAGTTCTAATTGGTTCACCGTAGAATCTAGTCTGAACCTTCAAACGAGTTTTTCGTATACCAGTGACATATTCAGCTCTTCCGTGGAAATCAGCTCGACCAGTTCCTCTGTGGATGCGACATTTACTACAATATATGCATCAGAAGTGATGACGACGTCAACACGTGGACCAGGAAGTGAGGAAAGTAGGTCAATGAACGTGGCTTTCAATCCCAATAGATTATGTCGATGTGGATGCTCTGAAATAAAACTGAACTCAAGAGAAACTGATCAAATTATCTCGAGTATTCAAGAGAGATTATTTGTGGACAAACAGAAAGTGTCGAAAAACGTCCGGAAGAAGACCAGTGCTCGTGATTATCGAAACAGTTCAACAAGTATAGGAACAGTTGGTGTTGTGTTTATTCTGATTTTATTGGGTGCACTTATAGTATTAGACATTCCCAAGATATACAGGGATTTTATGGTGATGCGTCACGATGAGAATCGGTGAACAATTTCACATTTATTATTGAACATTGAATTGATATCGAATGATTTATAACAGTCATCTTATATAGTTCTCGTTTATCTGCACCCATTGTGTCCATTTATTCAAGATTCACGACAAAGATCTGTGACTAAAACTGTACGTTTGTTCCCAGAATTCAATAAAGCTGATTGTCAGGACGAGATCAAATCAAAAAACATCTCAGTCGATAACAATCGAGTCCTCTGTTTAAACTAATGATGACAATCGAACGCCGTGTTTTTGTTTAATTAATTAATTCCTAATTTGTTAATTGATTGATTATTCCAATTGATAAAATAAATATAACATAAAAACTTGTTTAAAGTGCTATTCTGGTTTCTATTCTGGTTTCTATTCTGGTTTCTATTCTGGTTTCTATTCTGGGTATTCTATGTAGGACGAAAAACGTTTTTGCTTAAATTTGTGGAAACTATGAACCTATATTTAGAGCACTGTTTCCGGTCTTTCTTCTAACACTGTTTCTAGGATATCCTAGGTTGTTATATTATGACACTATTCTAGGATACCCTAGGTTATTATATTATAACACTGTTTCTAGGATATCCTAGGTTATTATATTATAACATTGTTTAAAGGATATCCTAGGTTGTTATATTATAACACTGTTTCTTAGGATATCCTAGGTTGTTATATTATAACACTGTTTCTAGGATATCCTAGGTTGTTATATTATAACACTGTTTCTAGGATATCCTAGGTTGTTATATTATAACACTGTTTCTTAGGATATCCTAGGTTGTTATATTATAACACTGTTTCTTAGGATATCCTAGGTTGTTATATTATGACACTATTTCTGAGGATATCCTAGGTTGTTATATTATAACACTGTTTCTTAGGATATCCTAGGTTGTTATATTATAACACTGTTTCTAGGATATCCTAGGTTGTTATATTATAACACTGTTTCTTAGGATATCATAGGTTGTTATATTATAACACTGTTTCTTAGGATATCCTAGGTTGTTATATTATAACACTGTTTCTAGGATATCCTAGGTTGTTATATTATGACACTATTCTAGGATATCCTAGGTTATTTATATTATGACACTATTTCTAGGATATCCTAGAGTCTTAACCTATAACACTGTCTGAACTTCTAATTCTGTTTCTAGGATATCCTAGGTTATTATATTATAACACAGTCTCTAGGATATATCCTTTTATGACCTAGAATCAGTGTTGCCGAAACTACCGAGAGTTGCCGACTGGGCTTCATTTAAACATGTATTTCGAATCCCTTTTAAATAAATCTCGAGTCTGTCATGATTGTATAATGCAAGTCAAATGTTGTGAGCTCGTGGTAATTTCTATGTTTGTAAACCTAGGTGAATCAACAACTAATTTTCAGTCAACACTCACCCAATCTATACTAGTTTTATATTGTTCAGGTTTTAAAGTTATTCTCGCCCCAGGGAGGTATTGCACCCACGGAGCTACATATGTCTGAATACATGCTAAAAGTAATACCTACAAAATCAGCGCTTTATTATTCATCCATTTAACCGATGGTTTTTAATAAGAACTATTTTTATTTACATTGCTCCTCATCTTCACACTATCAAACTATTACAGACTATGTCTAATACCTTAACGGTGATAGACACTTTTCTTGTTTCACGGAAGTGTGTGTATTCTGTGATTTGATTGGACTGTACGTTAGAGAGTATAGCTAAAGACTGCAAACAATTACGCATTATGGTTATAGTCTGTCTGTCGAGCTGGTGTACAAATCAATCAAAGCGAGATACAAGAAAGAAAGATGACGATAGTAGTCAAGGTATTAGACACAACAATATCGAAATAGCTTGTTATGGAGAAGATGTAACTTTTACCGCTGGCAGTAGAAATGAAATGCTAACTTCATCAAAGGCCTCTATTAGCCCGGTTCAAAAAACTTCAAAGCTATCAGAGCGAAACCATCAAAATAATTCTTCAAACAATTCTATTTACAGTCATTTAGTTGAACACGGAATCAATTGACTAAAATTATTTTTCTCACGCAAAACTCTCCATTGAAGCTGGTTATTATTGTTTAGATATTATGATAGGGTTGTCGACCGATGCCGTAAGGTTTTTAACAACTCATTTTAATCAAATTAAGACCAAAATCATGGAATCTGATAGTAACTTAGGACAAACTTAAGATTAAAATATAGAAGACCCAATTCTTGATTTTGATATTGACAAAGACACGCATTGTAAGCCTGGATACACGCATAGGACGATTTGATACACGCATAGGAAGACTTGATACACGCATAGGACGATTTGATACACACATAGGAAGACTTGATACACGCATAGGAAGACTTGATACACACATAGAAAGACTTGATACACACATAGGAAGACTTGATACACACATAGGAAGACTTGATACACACATAGGAAGACTTGATACACGCATAGAAAGACTTGATACACACATAGGAAGACTTGATACACACATAGGAAGACTTGATACACACATAGGAAGACTTGATACACGCATAGGAAGACTTGATACACACATAGGAAGACTTGATACACACATAGGAAGACTTGATACACACATAGGAAGACTTGATACACGCATAGGAAGACTTGATACACACATAGAAGGCTTGGTACACACATAGGAAGACTTGATACACGCATAGGAAGACTTGATACACACATAGGAAGACTTGATACACACATAGGAAGACTTGATACACGCATAGGAAGGCTTGATACACGCATAGAAAGACTTGATACACGCATAGGAAGGCTTGATACACACATAGAAAGACTTGATACACACATAGAAAGACTTGATACACGCATAGAAAGACTTGATACACGCATAGGAAGGCTTGATACACACATAGAAAGACTTGATACACGCATAGAAAGACTTGATACACACACAGAAAGACTTGATACACACATAGGAAGGATTGATACACACATAGAAAGACTCGATATACGCATAGAAAGACTTGATACACCATAGGAAGGCTTGATACACACATAGAAAGACTTGATACACGCATAGAAAGGCTTGATACACACATAGAAAGACTTGATACACGCATAGAAAGGCTTGATGCACGCATAGAAAGGCTTGATGCACGCATAGAAAGGCTTGAGACTATCAGAATAGTGTTAATAGAAGCTGTAAGTGTCTCTGATACACATACAAAGACCATTAATTAAGAATAGAAGCTAATTGAAGCCCTATATTCAATATAAAGTTTAATATCAGTATATACCAGTAGAAAATTAAATCAGATAAAGAATAAAGCTGTTTAATAGTGGAATAGTCACGTATTATAATATTCCGGAAGATTATAACGGTAATTATTTTACTAGTACAGTGGGGTCTAGATCTTGTTATCTTGTTAATTGTTGTACCGGGACGTTATTATCTTGTTAATATTATACTTCTTTAAACCTTAGTAACTTCTTCATAAAACACGGTAACCTCGATATACACATTGTTATAAAACACGATAACCTCGATATACACATTGTTATAAAACACGGTAACCTCGATATACACATTGTTATAAAACAGGGAAACCTCAATATACACATTGTTATAAAACACGATAACCTCGATATAAACATTGTTATAAAACACGATAACCTCGATATAAACATTGTTATAAAACACGATAACCTCGATATAAACATTGTTATAACACAGGGTAACCTCGATATAAACATTGTTATAACACAGGGTAACCTCGATATACACATTGTTATAAAACACGATAACCTCGATAAAAACATTGTTATAAAACACGGTAACCTCGATATACACATTGTTATAACACAGGGTAACCTCAATATACACATTGTTATAAAACACGGTAACCTCGATATAAACATTGTTATAAAACACGGTAACCTCGATATAAACATTGTTATAAAACAGGGTAACCTCGATATAAACATTTTTTTAAGACACGGTAACCTCGATATAAACATTGTTATAAAACACGGTAACCTCGATATAAACATTGTTATAAAACACGATAACCTCGATATACACATTGTTATAAAACATCGGTAACCTTTGATATAAACATTGTTATAAAACACGGTAACCTCGATATAAACATTGTTATAAAACACGGTAACCTCGATATAAACATTGTTATAAAACACGGTAACCTCGATATAAACTTCGATATAAACATTGTTATAAAACACGGTAACCTCGATATAAACTTCGATATAAACATTGTTATAAAACACGGTAACCTCGATATAAACTTCGATATAAACATTGTTATAAAACACGGTAACCTCGATATAAACTTCGATATAAACATTGTTATAAAACATGGTAACCTCGATATAAACTTCGATATAAACATTGTTATAAAACATGGTAACCTCGATATAAACTTCGATATAAAACATTGTTATAAAACACGGTAACCTCGATATAAACTTCGATATAAAACATTGTTATAAAACATGGTAACCTTGTTATAAAACTTCGATATAAACATTGTTATAAAACACGGTAACCTTGATATAAACTTCGATATAAACATTGTTATAAAACACGGTAACCTTGATATAAACATTCGATATAAACATTGTTATAAAACACGGTAACCTTGATATAAACTTCGATATAAACATTGTTATAAAACAGGTAACCTTGATATAAACTTCGATATAAACATTGTTATAAAACACGGTAACCTCGATATAAACTTCGATATAAACATTGTTATAAAACACGGTAACCTCGATATAAACTTCGATATAAACATTGTTATAAACACGGTAACTTCGATATAAACATTGTTATAAAACATGGTAACCTCGATATAAACTTCGATATAAACATTGTTATAAAACACGGTAACCTCGATATAAACTTCGATATAAACATTGTTATAAAACATGGTAACCTCGATATAAACTTCGATATAAACATTGTTTAAATAATACCGAAGTAAACTTCGATATAAACATTGTTATAAAACATGGTAACTTCGATATAAATATTGTCGACCTCACCCCTAAACAAAGTATGCATACCCTTCCCTCGCCCCCTGTGCATCCCCTGTACCGCCAATGTTATAATCTCTTGTAACCAAGGGACATGGATATAAATACTGATATTAACGCCGAATAAACACGTTTCGCTGATCTAAATGAATACCGAAGTAAAAATTCTAATTTATTTATTACAATGTTATAGTCATTATATGGTGACTAGAGTGCAGTATAAATATTTAAAGGGTTTTATATACTATATTCCTACTCAAATAGCTCGTCTCAATATTTCTCAATCGAACTTCCATCGTATCAACTTCCATCGTAACAACTTCAATCGTATCCACGCCCACATTAAATAATAAACAAACCTCTTTTATAATCAATTATTTCGTAAGTATCACCTTTCAATCAACTTTGTATAAATAAACCTAATAAATAAACCTAATAAATAAACCTAATAAATAAACCTAATAAATAAACCTAATAAATAAACCTAATAAATATACCTTTAGAGTTTATACTGAATATTGAATTGATACCAAATTACAGGATTAAATTGACATTCACTGTCTCACCGCGTCGCCTGGCGTGTTTCTAACAACACGATCCACGCGCATCACAGGTATCGAATCACGTCCAATATGTCATACGATTTCACCAAAACAACGCTATCGGGAAAAATTGGCATAGCTCCTTTAATATCCGGACTGGAAAGTCAATTGACCGAACTAAATGAGACCGGAAGTTGATTCCGGCAAACAACTTTAATGCCCCAGTAAACGAAAATCAATAAATTACAAACTTACAATCAGATGTTTCTATTTCTATCTTATAGTTTATAATACTCTTTCCAACTGATAAATTTCATCTATTGTGTAATTTTCATATTTATTTTATTTTTTCAACGGAGAGATCTGGTATTGTTTTTATATTTGATTCAAAATTTGGATTTGGGTCAAAATTACAGCAGTACGATAGCCAGTAAATATGGATGATGCAAAAGACTCGTTCAAGAAGACAAGTGCAAGAATTGCAGAAAATAAAAATAATCGATGTTAATTCGCTGTCAGATTAATCAACATTATTAATTAGAAAAAATAATTAGAAAAACGCCTACTCTCTGTCTATAAACATTACTTCAGTACTCTTCTCAAATTAAAGGTAGGAAGATTAAAATACATGTCATTCAAAGATTATAGGTAGAAAGATGTTTAGGGTTGATAGAGGAACGTATCGATTAATGACTTATCTATTAAATATAACATCGCAGATTACCACTGTTATATTACTCAATACGGATTAACATTATATCTGTCAAACTATTTAAAACTTGAGTAATCTATAATACCTGATAAATAATCCAGGTTTAAGTCGATGATGTTCTAATTTAAAGTCCAGTTCTTATCTGAATCACTCCCGTTTAACACCTGTCACCTTCTCATCAGCTGTATCACGTGACAGGTGTTTCAAGGCATTAACAGGCAGTGGTTTACCTCACAATCTATTTCACCAAACGGTAGAAAACTGTTGAAGGTGAATCTAGAAAAGGATTTGGTTTTAGATGAATTTAGGGTTATAAATAAACAGGAATTAGAAAAATATTCAGCTTTGATGAAAGTGAATGTCAACAAGTTACAAGTCCTACAGCGAATTCTGGGGTAAGTTTCAAACTCAACTTTTCAGCAACTGTATTCATTTACAGCTTGGTTGACTGGAATAATGATGAAACATGACTTATTCAGTACCCATTTACAGCTTGGTTGACTGGAATAATGAGGAAACATGACTTATTCAGTACCCATTTACAGTTAGGTTGACTGGAATAATGATGAAACATGACTTATTCAGTTCCCATTTACAGCTAGGTTGACTGGAATAATGAGAAACATGACTTATTCAGTACCCATTTACAGTTAGGTTGACTGGAATAATGATGAAACATGACTTATTCAGTACCCATTTACAGTTAGGTTGACTGGAATAATGATGAAACATGACTTATTCAGTTCCCATTTACAGCTAGGTTGACTGGAATAATGATGAAACATGACTTATTCAGTACCCATTTACAGCTTGGTTGACTGGAATAATGAGGAAACATGACTTATTCATTTCCCATTTACAGCTTGGTTGACTGGAATAATGAGGAAACATGACTTATTCAGTACCCGTTTACAGCTAGGTTGACTGGAATAATGAGGAAACATGACTTATTCAGTACCCATTTACAGCTTGGTTGACTGGAATAATGAGGAAACATGACTTATTCAGTACCCATTTACAGTTAGGTTGACTGGAATAATGATGAAACATGACTTATTCAGTACCCATTTACAGTTAGGTTGACTGGAATAATGAGGAAACATGACTTATTCAGTACCCATTTACAGTTAGGTTGACTGGAATAATGATGAAACATGACTTATTCAGTACCCATTTACAGCTAGGTTGACTGGAATAATGATGAAACATGACTTATTCAGTACCCATTTACAGTTAGGTTGACTGGAATAATGAGGAAACATGACTTTTTCAGTACCCATTTACAGTTAGGTTGACTGGAATAATGAATATTCAGTACCCATTTACAACTGAACTGACTGGAATAATGATGAAACATGACTTATTCAGTACCCATTTACAGTTAGGTTGACTGGAATAATGATGAAACATGACTTATTCAGTACCCATTTACAGTTAGGTTGACTGGAATAATGAGGAAACATGACTTTTTCAGTACCCATTTACAGTTAGGTTGACTGGAATAAACAATATTCAGTACCCATTTACAACTGAACTGACTGGAATAATGAGGAAGGATGATATTCAGTATTAGTATTAAAATAAAAATTGAAGCCTGTTGTTTCTAGCCAAACAGAATCCAAACAGTAAAATTTAGTTATGATCCTTAAAACTAGGATTAACTAGTGAAATTACAGTCTTTACCAAATTAAACAGGGATTTAATCTAGACTGTTCGGTTTGAGAATTATTTGATCATTCTAAATGGTATTAGAAATTGGAACAAGATCCAAAAATCTTGCTATGTTTATTTTTCATTATCATCATTTAATTTACCGAATTTTAACTTTTATGAAAAAAAGTGTTGATTTTCACCTTATATTTTCCTTTCAGCTCAATGGATTATTGGATTCCTTATCGATGACGTCTGCAGTTCACGATGAACATCTATTCATCATAACACATCAAGGTTGGAAGTTTTATTGTCGTCATCATAAACTTGTAGTTTAACATTGCGGGTCGTGATAAGATAATGACTAACTTCATTGGTCAAAAAATTTCCAGTCGTTTGGATTTGACAAAAAACCGAAAACAGACTGGTTAAAAAAAAATTTTACTAAAGTAACATTCCACACAAAATGTTGCCGAACACTGAATATTCAATGTCTAAACCATGTGTAGAAAGGAAGGACGTGAAACTATTAGTCGAGGATTTGACCGTTTTCGCTAGCGTCTAATCCAATCAAATCGACGTCTTCACAAATTTGTATCATACAGGAAACATATCTAATATAAAGTATTATTAATCTGATTCATAACAGAGTAGTAGCCTAAATTTAAAAAAACGACTAGAAAGCTCGAGGTAGAGAAAACAATACAATAATAAGCCTATTATAGTATCGATATTGTCTGAAATTCGTGATATTATTAACAAGAAAATATCATTTCTTTGTCCAGATTAAAACTGAACGTGTTTTTATTTTGTATTTTGCAGCCTATGAATTGTGGTTTAAACAAATTTATTTGAGATCGACTCGGTTAGAGACGTCTTCAGGGCACCGGTAAGTAATCTGCACCCCAAATAACACCCCTAACCCTAGTAAATTTCTCCCTCACTTTAATATATCTATAAGTATCGTTTACAAAAACCTGGCACTCCACGTAGCAGACAGATATCTTTATATTTTGATTCGCTTATAAATTTACATCAATCCTTATCAGATGTCTGTGTTTCTATCATTCCAAATCAGATGTCTGTGGTCCTACCAATTCTAATCAGATGTCTGTTGTCCCCTTTACCAATTTCCTAATCAGATGTCTGTGGTCCTACCAATTCTAATCAGATGTCTGTGGTCCTACCAATTCTTATCAGATGTCTGTGGTCCTACCGATTCTAATCAGATGTCTGTGGTCCTACCAATTCCATTCAGATGTCAGTGGTCCTACCAATTCTAATCAGATGTCTTTTGTCCTACCTTTCCCTTATAAAGATGTCTTTTCCTACCAATTCTAATCAGATGTCTGTGTTTCTACCTTTCCTAATCAGATGTCTGTGGTCCTACCAATTCTAATCAGATGTCTGTTGTTCTACCATTCCTTATCAGATGTCTGTGGTCCTGCCTATTCTAATCAGATGTCTGTGGTCCTACCAATTCTAATCAGATGTCTGTGGTCCTACCTTTCCTAATCAGATGTCTGTGGTCCTACCATTCCTTATCAGATGTCTGTGGTCCTACCATTCCTAATCAGATGTCTGTGGTCCTACCAATTCTAATCAGATGTCTGTGGTCCTACCAATTCTAATCAGATGTCTGTGATCCTACCTATTCTACTAACAATTGCTATAAAATAAGACAATAATATAATTTCAGTTGCTGGATGAAAGTAAGACATTGTTAATCGTTAACAGATTAAACCGAGTCGTCTTGATTTTAAAGGTAATTAATGCGTGATATTTTCTTTAGTTTATATCATTTTGAATTCTTCAGATGTTCAGTTAAAACGAACTATCAAAGCATAACTCATTGTTATACATGAATCTTGGCATAGCGGCCTTGTCTGGACTTTAGTTATTTGACATGAGAAAATGCGAAACGCATGAATGTTATCAACCTCTGAAAAGGGTGAATCTGTCCCTGTCTTATAAATACACGTAATTTAATTTATTACCAGAATCACAATTGGTTATTAAACCATTCTAACTTATTTATATTTGTATTTTTTGAAGTTATTGGTAGATCAGATAAATATACTAGAGACCATGACTCCGTTAGATTTCTTAGAGTTCAGGTAACACTATTCTTTTTATCAAATAATTCACAATAACCAGAACCCTAGTCGATATCAACATGCGGATATCAGTAGAATCTTCATAGTCTGATTAAATTAATTCAACACTAACGATCAAAACTGCAAAAACTAAACCCGAAGTGTAAAGCAATATGTATTGGCGAAACTTTGGTAGCAGCTAATGAACTTAGTCATATAAATCATAAGAAATTAGGTATGTCATAATGAAAAGTGATATCAGGTGTCTAGAAGAGTAAGTATTTCATAATAAAAAGTGATATCAGGTGTCTAGAAGAGTAAGTATTTCATAATAAAAAGTGATATCAGGTGTCTAGAAGAGTAAGTATTTCATTATGAACAGTGATGTCAGGTGTCTAGAAGAGTAAGTATTTCATAATGAAAAGTGATATCAGGTGTCTAGAAGAGTAAGTATTTCATAATGAAAAGTGGTATCAGGTGTCTAGAAGAGTAAGTATATCATAATAAAAGTGGTATCAGGTGTCTAGAAGAGTAAATATATTATTATGAAAAGTGATATCAGGTGTCTAGAAAAGCAAGTATTTCATAATGAAAAGTGATATCAGGTGTCTAGAAGAGAAAATATTTTATTATGAACAGTGATGTCAGGTGTCTAGAAGTGTAAGTATATTATAATGAAAAGTGATATCAGGTGTCTAGAAGAGTAAGTATTTCATAATGAAAAGTGATATCAGGTGTCTAGAAGAGTAAGTATTTCATAATGAAAAGTGATATCAGGTGTCTAGAAGAGTAAGTATTTCATAATGAAAAGTGATATCAGGTGTCTAGAAGAGTAAGTATTTCATAATGAAAAGTGATATCAGGTGTCTAGAAGAGTAAGTATATTATAATGAAAAGTGATATCAGGTGTCTAGAAGAGTAAGAATTTCATTATGAACAGTGATGTCAGGTGTCTAGAAGTGTAAGTATATTATAATGAAAAGTGGTATCAGGTGTCTAGAAGAGTAAGTATATCATAATGAAAAGTGGTATCAGGTGTCTAGAAGTGTAAGTATATTATAATGAAAAGTGATATCAGGTGTCTAGAAGAGTAAGTATTTCATAATGAAAAGTGATATCAGGTGTCTAGAAGAGTAAGTATTTTATAATAAAAGTGATATCAGGTGTCTAGAAGAGTAAGTATTTTATAATAAAAGTGATATCAGGTGTCTAGAAGAGTAAGTATTTCATAATAAAAGTGGTATCAGGTGTCTAGAAGAGTCAGTAGAATCTTCATAGTCTGATTAAATTAATTCAACACTAACGATCAAAACTGCAAAAACTAAACCCGAAGTGTAAAGCAATATATATTGGCGAAACTTTGGTAGCAGCTAATGAACTAAGTCATATAAATTATAAGAAATTAGGTATGTCATAATGAAAAGTGATATCAGGTGTCTAGAAGAGTAAGTATATTATAATGAAAAGTGATATCAGGTGTCTAGAAGAGTAAGTATATTATAATGAAAAGTGATATCAGGTGTCTAGAAAAGTAAGTATTTCATAATGAAAAGTGATATCAGGTGTCTAGAAGAGAAAATATTTTATTATGAACAGTGATGTCAGGTGTCTACAAGTGTAAGTATATTATAATGAAAAGTGATATCAGGTGTCTAGAAAAGTAAGTATTTCATAATGAAAAGTGATATCAGGTGTCTAGAAGAGTAAGTATTTCATAATGAAAAGTGATATCAGGTGTCTAGAAGAGTAAGTATTTCATAATGAAAAGTGGTATCAGGTGTCTAGAAGAGTAAGTATTTCATAATGAAAAGTGGTATCAGGTGTCTAGAAGAGTAAATATACCCTGGTAAATTGATAACAGGTGTCTAGAAGAGTAAGTATTTCATAATAAAAAGTGATATCAGGTGTCTAGAAGGGTTAATATACCCTGGTAAATTGATAACAGCTAATAAACGTGTCACAAGAGGAAGTATATCAAATAGAAATGGGTTGGTGTATCAATAAAAAGTGGTATCAGGTGTGTAGCCTGCTAGTAAACGTGAAACATCGAACATTCATTGGTAAATTTAATTATATTTTAGAACCGGTCTGGCAACAGCTTCAGGGTTCCAGAGTTTGCAATTCCGTCTTTTTGAAAATAAAATGGGTGTAAAAGAGGTAAGTAAAGTTTGGTATTGGATTATGACCTTTAAATTGGTGAATATTTTACAGTAGAGGTGTATCTTAGTAATAACAGAACAGTAACAGGTATTCTGAGAGGTCGAGTATATCCTGCCTCGCTTCCATCCGCCATAATCACTATATCAGTTGAGCTCAAATTTAATCTAGATTTTAGATTCTAGAGATTCTATTCAGTTGAAGAATCAAATATGGAACGATCGTTTAATTTTCAGGACCACAGAGTAAAATATAACCAACAGCATTATATCCGAGTTTTTAATGATCCGAAATCAATCGCTCAACTTCGAGATTCATTAGATTCACCATCTTTACTGACTCTGGTAGAGGTAAGGTTAACACACTCCATATAAAACACAACGTTTCAACAGTTTACATTTATATATCGATAACACAATCATTTATAAAATTTCACTATTACCTTATTATTGTAAATCTCTAGAATAATATTTTATTATAAATACAACGTTTCGACAATTTACATTTGTATTTGTATTTGTATTTGTATTTGTTTAATAGCGGTGGTTAGAAAGAACACCGGGTTTAAACGAAGATGATGGTTTTAATTTTTGGGATATATTTCAACAAGTTGTAAAGAGATGGCAGGATGATTCCTATCTGTATCCAGCTCAGGTAAACAACTTTAAAACTTAGAGAGTACAAGGATAATAATCTAACCTAATTCATGCCACATCTGATGCCGTTTTATAGTGTGATTTGTCAACTTAAGACGCTTATCCGGGTTTAATTAATTTACATTATTTATATTTCTATTTATCGTCCAAGTGTTTACTCTTGGTTTTTTTAAACCTCTCACAGTTGTTTTGATGATATAAAACTCTGTTACTAATAGTTACTATATCAGAAGGCACAAGGTTATTATTTAAAAATTTACTGCGATTATTTTCTTTAATTAGTTTAATTGTTATTTCTATTTATTTTGTAGACTGAAGAAGATGAGGATATCAAGACAAGTCATTTAGCAGATTATCATAAATCTCGGGTAAGTTATTCACCATCCGGTTCTACTATAATCGGTTTAAATAGTTTAGTTTGGTATCTGAATTGTAATAGCTAACACAGTTTAATATCGTATTGAATAATTGTATCTATGTGTTTCTTATTGTATCTAATTGTATCTAATTGTTTCTTAGTGTATCTAATTGTATCAAAATGTATATAATTGTATCCACGTATATCTAATTGTATCTAATCGTATCTAATTGTATATATATGTGTATATAACTGTATCTTATTATTTTTAATTGTATCTAAGTGTATCTAATCATATCTAAGTGTATCTAATTGTATCTAATTGTATCTTAATATCTATTTTTATCACAGGAAACGTTCGAGTCTTTATTTGATGTGGAGAAATACAACTCACAGCGAGAACGAGGTAGGCCTGCATTATTATAAAATTTATTTATAGAAAAAATATAGGAATTGTAACTATTAATATTTCTTATAATAATCATATATTGAGGGTGTAATAGGCGGGGGGGGGGGGGGGTGAATCTGGGTTTTAATAATATATCAATACACCTTGATTAAAATCTTTATGGTTGTTATTTTTTTCAAAAAAACCGGCCCCATTTTATGAATCATTTGACCAAAGTTTATACTTTCATATCCAAAAAGAAATTACGTGTGGCCCTTACATGGAAAGGTTCTATAGCCCAGCGGTTAGAGCGTTTGTTCTTAACGTCATGACGTCATTTGCTTGGAGACGTTGAAAATGTCGGACGTGAGTAGGCCTACTAGGCTAATCTCGATAGGTGTGTGAAAATCTGATGACCTTGAATAAGTCATCTTCACTCATAATTCCAGTCCACCCAGCTGTAAATGGGTACGGTATCAATGCCAAGAGGTTTGGCCAAAGACCAGCTGGTAGAAAGGATCCCTGTCACGGCGGACTTGTGAACCGAAGTTGCTATCCTTGTAAAATACAGTTGTTTCTTTCTTTCATTAAGGCTAATCAATAAATAATAACTATTATATCTAGTGAAGACTTTGTTAAAATATCTCAACTTTTATCAAAACTCGATTAATTAAATCCAGTCCAGTTAGAGATTAAAATGATTGTAAACTATGTTCGTGTTTTATTTCCATGTTAGAACCATTCAAAGTTTCATTCGCTTTATACCCATCTATTAAAATCAAACCACTGCTTGAAGATAGCCTTTCCCCAAACTTTATTTAAATGTTAAACATATAGATCTACATTATTTGGATTGATGTGAAAATCTATAGATAGATAAATCTACTATTTCACATTCAGATAAAAAAAACATATATTAATTATTTGATCATAAAATAGAGTGACGAATTGAACAAAGACATAAGAGAAATATCAGTGTTTTAGGGGCGAAATTTTCTTACATTACAAATCAAAAATGGTAGTTTAAGAGGCATATCAAATCTCATAGTTTGTATTAGTATAGAACGGAGTTATTGTATGTTTAAATAGGAACTTACTTCTATAAAACTTTCAATCAACTATTGTAAACATTAAGTATAACATTCTACAGAAGATTTTAAATTAAACCCTAATTAGACGGCGTAATTAATTATAATTGTTTATTCAGTAATGATATGGACAAGGGGAGGTAACTGTTATAATAAGATATTCTATCGATGATATTTTATCACTGACGATAGACCATGGTTTCTTCTCCTGTCCAAATATCAAGATAATTCAAAATACGTCTTATACCTTGACATCATTAGGCACTTAAAACATATAAATCCCTTCCTTTAGTGAATTAATACTTGAACCGTTTCGTTTTATTAGCTAAATGGTGGTTGGTTCATACCATTTCCTCAGCACTAGGGACGTATTGTTTTATTTTACTTATCAATTTAATGCTGGAAGGTTAGTTGAAAGGGGGGGGGGGGATTTCCTTCCATTAGTTCAATGGATGGAAGTGGGTTGTAGTAGTCAAATCATTTTATCAAAAAACGAAAATAAGGGACGTAAAACTCTGCTGAATTTCTTCTATAGGTGAAAGAAGATTGAGTCATTTGGCGTTTCAAGGAGCTCTGTTGATATCTCTGTACAGAGAGGAGCCGAGATTTAACCAACCGTTTCAGATCCTCACTTTATTGATGGATATTGATTCACTCATCACTAAATGGAGATGTAAGATAGTTAGTTTTCTTCATTTATAGTTTTTGGATTCTGAATCCTAAATGTCGTTCATCAAGTCGATAAGTAAATTTTTAGATTCTTGATTCTAAATGTCGTTCAAGTCTGTGATATTATCGTGTGTTTGTTTACTACTATAGGGATTGTGTGAACCAAGTCTCCCCCCCCCCCCACCTTGACCTCCCTTAAGATAGCCCCACCCCATCAAACTTCTATTACCACGCAGGGAGATACTGTAATCGATCAATGTTTCTGAAATGTTGAATGTCCCTGTTCCAGACACGTTCTCTAGTAGAATTCAAAGCTTCAACGGAGACAGACCATTTTGTACATGACGTTAGATAAGTCCCTTTTGCGTACTGGATCAATTGTCCAACTGTCTGTACCGCCCTGGATCAATCGTCCAACTCTCTGTACCGTCCTGGATCAATCACCCAACTTCCTGTACCGCCCTGAATCAATCGTCCAGCTCTCTGTACCGTCCTGGATCAATCGTCAAACTCCCTATCGATCCTGGATCAATCGTCCAACTCTCTGTACCGTCCTGGATCAATCACACAACTTCCTGTACCGCCCTGAATCAATCGTCCAGCTCTCTGTACCGTCCTGGATCAATCGTCAAACAACCTGTCGATCCTGGATCAATCGTCCAACTTCCTGTACCGCTCTCCCTGTACCGCCCTGGAAATCTTGTAAAAAGTTGATCCTTGACAAATTGATGACGTTATTGTAAATGATTGGTCGATGATTCTGTAATAAATTTATATTTCAGATAATCACGTTCTGATGGTCCAGAGAATGATAGGAAGTAAAGTTGGCACTGGGGGCTCGTCTGGATATCAGTATCTAAGAGCTACTATCAGGTACGAATTTAAGTCGCGATTTACCAGTTTCTTCTAGAAAACAGTAATTTTACAAAATCTTTTTACTATACTTTTAAATCAAGCTTTATAAATTCCTGAGGAAACCATTTAAATTCTCTCGGCATCGACTCTCCTTCATCCTATATCTATATATTGGTGATGTTTATTATAATTTATTACAGTGACAGATATAAAGTATTTCTAGATTTATTCAACCTATCAACCTATATCATACCTCGAGCTTATATACCCCCCATGACTAACAGAATGAAACGGAGACTCAGCGTCCTGTCAACGGAGGATCTTTTAAAAATGAAACAACGAAATGGATCGAAAGCAGATTTAATCAATGGTGTTCGAGAACGTTCGTCTATAAACGAGGATGACGGCGAAGGCGAAGAAGAGAAGAAACCTGGACCAGTGAAATTTGAAATATAAAAGTAAAAAATAAAGACAATTTAAAGTCGATATCTGAGGGCTACTTGTGATTAAATGAAATAAATTTAATGGTGTCACATTGTGAATAAATACCTGGTCGAATTAAAATAAGAACCACTTTCGTTTTGTGTTATTTAATTTTTTTTAATATTATTTCTAATGTATTATCACGGGGGAGGGGCTTTGAAATTAGAGAGTAAATTTTAATGAAAGAACTACGAGGGAGTATCAACAATAAAATAATAGTTTTATATTTGGAAATAAGGTGGCCAACTCAAGGTACTGAGGCCAGTACCTGAAGTTAATATCCATAAATAAATAAACAAGACCAAACCGAGATAATATTGGGGTGTAATAACAATATAATATAACATCTTATTCTGTATTCCTTCAGTAGAATCACCTTTTATAATAAAGTTAATATCCATAAATAAATAAACAAGACCAAACCGAGATAATATTGGGGTGTAATAACAATATAATATAATTTTGTGTTATTTAGATGAGGCAATAGTCAATAATGTTTTAGATGGTTTGTGAAATCTCTGTATTTCGTGAATCCTTCAGCATTTTTCATATCAAAATCAAACCGGAGAGATCAATATTACAATCGTCTTCAATACACCAGGCCATATCTACTGATGTTTTGGATATCGACCTATTGAAATATTATGTTAATATCTGACCAATATTACAATCGTCTTCAATACACCAGGCCATATCTACTGATGTTTTGGATATCGACCTATTGAAATATTATGTTAATATCTGACCAATATTACAATCGTCTTCAATACACCAGGCCATATCTACTGATGGTTTGGATATCGACCTATTGAAATATTATGTTAATATCTGACCAATATTACAATCGTCTTCAATACACCAGGCCATATCCACTGGTGTTTTGGATATCGACCTATTGAAATATTATGTTAATATCTGATCAATATTACAATCGTCTTCAATACACCAGGCCATATCTACTGATGTTTTGGATATCGACCTATTGAAATATTATGTTAATATCTGACCAATATTACAATCGTCTTCCATACACCAGGCCATATCTACTGATGGTTTGGATATCGACCTATTGAAATATTATGTTAATATCTGACCAATATAACAATCGACTTCACTACACCAGGCCATATCTACTGATGTTTTGGATATCGACCTATTGAAATATTATGTTAATATCTGACCAATATTACAATCGTCTTCAATACATCAGGCCATATCTACTGGTGTTTTGGATATCGACCTATTGAAATATTATGTTAATATCTGACCAATATAACAATCGACTTCACTACACCAGGCCATATCTACTGATGTTTTGGATATCGACCTATTGAAATATTATGTTAATATCTGACCAATATTACAATCGTCTTCCATACACCAGGCCATATCTACTGATGGTTTGGATAACGACCTATTGAAATATTATGTTAATATCTGACCAATATTACAATCGACTTCACTACACCAGGCCATATCTACTGATGTTTTGGATATCGACCTATTGAAATATTATGTTAATATCTGACCAATATAACAATCGTCTTCAATACACCAGGCCATATCTACTGATGTTTTGGATATCGACCTATTGAAATATTATGTTAATATCTGACCAATATTACAATCATCTTCAATACACCAGGCCATATCTACTGATGTTTTGGATATCGACCTATTGAAATATTATGTTAATATCTGACCAATATTACAATCGTCTTCCATACACCAGGCCATATCTACTGATGTTTTGGATATCGACCTATTGAAATATTATGTTAATATCTGACCAATATAACAATCGACTTCACTACACCAGGCCATATCTACTGGTGTTTTGGATATCGACCCATTGAAATATTATGTTAATATCTGACCAATATTACAATAGTCTTCAATACATCAGGCCATATCTACTGATGTTTTGGATATCGACCTATTGAAATATTATGTTAATATCTGACCAATATTACAATCGTCTCCAATACACCAGGCCATATCTACTGATGTTTTGGATATCGACCTATTGAAATATTATGTTAATATCTGACCAATATTACAATCGTCTTCAATACACCAGGCCATATCTACTGATGTTTTGGATATCGACCTATTGAAATATTATGTTAATATCTGACCAATATTACAATCGTCTTCAATACACCAGGCCATATCTACTGATGGTTTGGATATCGACCTATTGAAATATTATGTTAATATCTGACCAATATTACAATCGTCTTCACTACACCAGGCCATATCTACTGATGTTTTGGATATCGACCTATTGAAATATTATGTTAATATCTGACCAATATTACAATCGTCTTCAATACACCAGGCCATATCTACTGGTGTTTTGGATATCGACCTATTGAAATATTATGTTAATATCTGACCAATATTACAATCGTCTTCACTACACCAGGCCATATCTACTGGTGTTTTGGATATCGACCTATTGAAATATTATGTTAATATCTGACCAATATTACAATCGTCTTCAATACACCAGGCCATATCTACTGGTGTTTTGGATATCGACCTATTGAAATATTATGTTAATATCTGACCAATATTACAATCGTCTTCACTACACCAGGCCATATCTACTGGTGTTTTGGATATCGACCTATTGAAATATTATGTTAATATCTGACCAATATTACAATCGTCTTCAATACACCAGGCCATATCTACTGATGGTTTGGATATCGACCTATTGAAATATTATGTTAATATCTGACCAATATTACAATCGTCTTCAATACACCAGGCCATATCTACTGGTGTTTTGGATATCGACCTATTGAACTATTATGTTAATATCTGACCAGTAATATTTAAATAGTCGTTACGTGCAGTTTGATAGAGATAATTGAATTCCGGTATATTATTATGTACCGGTACGACAAATATGAATGAGATACACAGCGTATTCGACAATAAAGCTTTACCTCACAACGTGGAAACGTGGTTAATATGGCTATGACTCACAGGACCTACTTACAATCCTTTCAAATATAAAGGATGACATTTGGGGCAATCATTAATGTTAAAGTATTCACAAGACGTTTGTTAGTAATGGTATGATTCATATCGAAACTTGGTGATTAATACAGTAATAATACAGAGAATAGGAAATTATTTATAATAACAGTATGGCCGTAAATAGGATCTGCAAAAGACCAGTCCAGTCGTTGAACCCGGGTCTGACCGGGTCGAGTCCTATCATGGGAGAAAATATGGGTCCTCACGAATATGAACATAAATATTCAGTGATGAAAAGCGAGAAGGAAATCACCAGCATTAACTTACAGAAATTAAAAGATTAAAAATTACCAAACTTGTACACAACAGTTTATAATTCAAAATTTCAGTCAGACAGCGTCTGTATTTGTCTTATTAATGCTAGCTAGACGATTATGACGGATAGACAGATGTCTATAAAGTGGCTGTCCAAAGGTTTTTTGTCTTTTATACTTTGGTTGTTGAGACAATTCTCTGATCGCCACGAATATTAGGATGTTTGGCTTAGATGTGTTTTTTTCTTCTTCAAAAACTTGTATTTTTGGTGGGTGTGGCATGTTCACAAAGCTTACATTTGCCTGTAGTCTCTCCGAGAATAGGCGAAAATGTCTTTCGGTTCATCGTGTGTGTGACTGGCCACAAGGGAAGCCAGACGAATATTTATGGTAAAACAATTGGCGTGAACATAACATGCAAGTGGCAGTTGACTGGAGTTAACCACTTGCAGCATTGACTAACCAACAATAAATAAAAATGCATAATAGACGTAAAAAACAATTTTTCGAAAGGACATTCTAATTTGGACCCGGGTCCAGACTAGATTCCATGACCGAGTCCGAGTCCGACGAAAGTTACCGGGTACCCGGGTCTTCAATTCGATTGCAAACCCTGGCCGTAACTATGTACAGAAAGATTGTAAATAGTAGTTAGGTGTTTGTGGTTATTGTATAGAACAGTGTTCAAAAGATGTTTGTTAAAGAGATAATAAGTCTTAGCGTGAACATAATATTGTAGTTCTAGAGAATGGTCAATATGAGTATATATTTATCAGTGAACTTAACTGGTGTCATAAAGTAACAGAAATTCTTAAAATCTTGAAAATTCTCAAAGCTAAGTTATTTTTGAAAAACGCTTAATTAATTATTAAGCATTTTTCAATAATAAAATGTATCTTTATGGATAACTACTTAGTTTTTTGGATATTTATTACTTCTTTTATGTAATTTTTAGCAGCAGGAATATCTACTGATGAATAGAGCTCTTTCTGGCCAAGTTTAAAATTTTCAAAATTTATGTTCATTCTAAGACCTATTATCCCTTTAATATTCGTATGATTCATATTGAAACTTGCTGAATAATATTCACTTCAATAGGGTATGGTTTTCAATAGAGGTTTATTGAAATATTATGTTAATATCTGACCAGGAAGATTTAAAATAGTCGTTACGTGCAGTTTGACAGGTATATTTTATACAAGTGGTAACATGCTGTATTCTAGAGATATCCCAATTCCCTTTTTATAACTCATGATTATACTGCTTATTTCGGGGAAGGGAGTGATTCACTCAAATAAACAGGCCTAGGATGAAACAAATATTTCATAAAGAATGACTGATGGGTATTTTCTTCTGTTCTGATCTGAAATTAGATAATATAGAAAAATCCGATAATTATCTTTTGTTTAGAGACATGGATGAATTTCTCTTGTAAACTTTCATAATAGAGAATGGACTCTCATACTTGCCCGGGGAGCCGTGGTGGCTCAGTGCGTTTACATCAGTAAAGAAATTCCGTCACGTAATGTTCAAATTTCACACATACCTGTTTATTATAGCTACCATGAAGCTATAAAAATAACCATAAGATAACCTTATATGGATACAAAATTGAGTCTACCTTTTCATGAGCATTTCAATTAGTTTGGCTGTTAGATATTAGATAATTCATTCTGGAGTTCTTTATAAAAACGTTTCACAATCACAGAGGCATTTTTAGCTGTAGAATTGTAGGTGGCGACAAAGGGTAAAATCTGATTGTCATGCTGGATATTTAGACCGTGAGGTACGACTGTTTGTAATTGGTCCATCCAGAAACTCTCCCTTTGTAGTCGTTTCGTTTTAGGATTGATTGTTGTAGAGTCTGGTATCTTTTCTATGGGCATAACTAGAAGATCTTCCATGGAACGATTGGCTGAATTGAAATGGTTCGCAATTGGTCTATCTTTTTTATGGAGAATGTAAAAGCGATGACCGCTTAAACCATTGCGCAACGCGTTTTGTGTTTCGCCAATATATTGTACGTCACATTTTTATAGGAAATTAGGTAAATTATGTTTTTATCGATGCACGAAAGAACTTCCGTTTTGCCGTTTTTCTTATTTTCAAAATAGTGAGCATGATATTCGCAGATACGACACCGAGAACCTCTACATGGTACAGAACCGAAACCGGTTCTTATTTTTGTTCTCAATAGCCGAAAGAGTGTCGTTTTTAATTTTGAGCAAAACAATATAATATAACATCTTATTCTATGTTCCTTCAGTAGAATCACCTTTTATAATAAAGTTAATATCTATAAATAAATAAACAAGACCAAACCGAGATAATATTGGGGTGTAATAACAATATAATATAACATCTTATTCTATATTCCTTCTGTAGAATTACCTTTTATAATAAAGTTAATATCCATAAATAAATAAACAAGGTCAAACCGAGATGATATTGGGGTGTAATAACAATATAATATAACATCTTATTCTATGTTCCTTCAGTAGAATCACCTTTTATAATAAAGTTAATATCCATAAATAAATAAACAAGACCAAACCGAGATGATATTGGGGTGTAATAACAATATAATATAACATCTTATTCTGTATTCCTTCAGTAGAATTACCTTTTATAATAAAGTTAATATCCATAAATAAATAAACAAGACCAAACCGAGATAATATTGGGGTGTAATAACAATATAATATAACATCTTATTCTGTATTCCTTCAGTAGAATTACCTTTTATAATAAAGTTAATATTCATAAATAAATAAACAAGACCAAACCGAGATAATATTGGGGTGTAATAACAATATAATATAACATCTTATTCTATATTCCTTCAGCAGAATCACCTTTTATAATAAAGTTAATCTCCATAAATAAATAAACAAGACCAAACCGAGATGATATTGGGGTGTAATAACAATATAATATAACATCTTATTCTATATTCCTTCAGTAGAATCACCTTTTATAATAAAGTTAATATCCATAAATAAATAAACAAGACCAAACCGAGATGATATTGGGGTGTAATAACAATATAATATAACATCTTATTCTGTATTCCTTCAGTAGAATTACCTTTTATAATAAAGTTAATATCTATAAATAAATAAACAAGACCAAACCGAGATGATATTGGGGTGTAATAACAATATAATAAAACATCTTATTCTGTATTCCTTCAGTAGAATCACCTTTTATAATAAAGTTAATATTCATAAATAAATAAACAAGACCAAACCGAGATGATATTGGGGTGTAATAACAATATAATATAACATCTTATTCTGTATTCCTTCAGTAGAATCGCCTTTTATAATAAAGTTAATATCCATAAATAAATAAACAAGACCAAACCGAGATAATATTGGGGTGTAATAACAATATAATATAACATCTTATTCTATATTCCTTCAGTAGAATCACCTTTTATAATAAAGTTGATATTCATAAATAAATAAACAAGACCAAACCGAGGTAATATTGGGGTGTAATAACAATATAATATAACATCTTATTCTATATTCCTTCAGTAGAATCACCTTTTATAATAAAGTTAATATCCATAAATAAATAAACAAGACCAAACCGAGATGATATTGGGGTGTAATAACAATATAATATAACATCTTATTCTATGTTCCTTCAGTAGAATCACCTTTTATAATAAAGTTAATATTCTATTTCTATTGTCTAAAGAAAAGAGTTTGTTAATATACATCTTGTCAGTTGTTCACCTGGTTTACTTAATGTACTGTTTATTTATATATTGGGTTTAATATGTTTCTAGTCTACTATATTTTTTTCTGTTGATTCTGGGAGTATGAATATATTTTAACTTTTAACTAAAAAAGGCTGCATCAATAAACCAGGTAGATTAAGTCATTTTTATCAACAAAAAACATTCTAAAACTAACAGTAGCCTACTATTTTGAGGCTGCTATTCCAATTGTTATAAAAATAATCGAATTGTGTTTGCAGGTGCCTATTTTTCATTCGTTTTCAATAGATTTCAATATTTAAAAAGAGTTCAATAATGTAACAAAAAATATCTGAAATAAGTCTCGTAAAAATGATATATTTTTCGTGAAGTTGTTTGATATTGCTCAAAATGGACATGTGTTTTTATATCAATAGAAATAGAGGTAATAATGATATAAAACTTGGGCTGAAAAATTGATAATAACTCTCGCTGGTTAGAATTGAAATTCAATCCAACAGGACGTTAGTCGATGTTTCTCACGACCTCTTAATTGCCCGGGTTCGATGACTATTCAAATGTTTTTCTTTGTTGAACAGGAAGGGTTTGGTAATCTTCAATACAGCAGTGTCCTTTCACGAGAAGAAAGCGAATTTGTGAATTATAATAATAATACAGAGTAATACATCATATCAAAATCAAACTAAAAGATTATAAAATTTCTATCTAACGTTGTTATGATGTACACGTATTGCTGACTAATACATTTTTCCTTTTCTTTAAAGAGATACTGTATCTTAGAATGAACATAAAATTTAAGTTCTCAAAAATATGTGTTTATATTCATCAGTGAACTTACCTGGTGTTATAAAGTAACAGAATCCCTGTATAATCAGGAAAACTCACAAAACTAAGTAAATAAGTAAAAACGTTGAAACAATTTATTAAGCGTTTTTTAAGAATCAATTAAATTTATAGATAATTACTAAGTTTTTGGATTTATCAGATTATTTAAGGATTCTTTTATGTTATTTATGGCATCAGGTATATCTACATGCTTTTATTGGAAAAGTTAAAAATCGTATTTTCATTCTAAGACGAAGTATCCCTTTAACTAGAGGCGTGTATAGAAACCATTTCAAATTGATCGATTGAATAACAGTCTGTATTGAATAGCATGTTTTTAGTCTTTTAAAACATCTTTTGAAAAGTTTTTATTCAAGTTTTGAATAGAGAATATTCTGGAACATTAGATACAGAATGATAGCGTCATATTCTTTTTAGGTCTATATAACTTGAGACGATCCCAGTTTGTCATTAGACGTACCTGAACCTCTGAACAAACTTTGTTTATAATTTGTGTTTGATATATTGTCGAGTGCCGCTCTAGTCTGTATACTGTTTACTGTCATCGTTCGTTGGTTTGTCGAATTGTATCGATTATTTTTATGTGAATTATAATAACAGTATCGATAGTCTCTGAACAATTTTAGATGAAAATAAAAACAAGGTCGAATATTATTTATTGTTGTAAAGTGTAATTTTTAAATTAACCAACACTGAAATATATCAGGTAAGTTTAAATGTTTAATATAAATATAAATAATAATTCCTATTTAGAATCTAGAGAACATTTATTTATTTGTTAAAACTTTTTTCTTAAGGGTCATTGATCGTTATTTTCGGATGTTGATTTGAGTCTTGAATAAATATAAGATGTGGTTATTAAACCTACCCTGTCGGTCAGTTCATTCAGGGGTGGAGGGAGCAAGCGGGGGGGGAAAGGGTTCCATGTATGTCAGTTCATTCACATTTGGTATGTGCTCACTCTACAGTTCTTTACCGATTATTGCACTGCTTTGGTTTCGAAATGTTTTTTTTTTTTTTGGTTTTTTTTCGAATTCTGGTCAGAGCCCTCAGCCAAAAATACAAGTGCCACATACAAACTGTTAAAATTTCTCCAACAAGTTATTGCCCTTGATTATATCTACACAATGGTATCTTCACTTTTATTGTCCGATGTTTACTTCCGGTTTTATAGCCATTTGAAAATCACGAATTTGAATTTTAAAAAGCTCTATCACGTGACCAAGTTTACATACGACAGAAATTCTGTAATTTCTTCTCTACTAACTGTGCGTGTTTTTCTCTAAATCGAAATAGGGTCTCGGGGGATAATTCGATTTGTGTTATTGGTATGTATATAACTATAACCGATTGCCGATTTTTGATTTTGATTTTTTACGATTAAAATTTTAAAAAACTTTGAAGGGTCATAAATTGTGACGTTGACATTGGGCGAACTTTTGACCTGAACAAATGTGATCTGTCTCGAGAAGTTCTGTCTAATGATATATTAAACTTTATTGTAAGATTTATACTTAGGGTTTTATCCGTATTTATAAACTTCGAATATTTCCTATAAAACGGTCTGTTCAATGAACGTTGCGTTTGGGTGATCTACAAGATATGAGTTTCAGCGATCCAAATTTATTTTTCAGTTTAATCGTTCTACATCCAGTTAAAATGATTCTAAGTTATTATATATCTTAAATAAAAGGGATCATTGTGTATTTCTCGTTGTGGGCGATGTATGATATAGAATATTCGGAAGGAAATTACATTCTTTAGAATTTTAAATGATATTCATTTCGCAACTCTATAAAATACGCTCTTAAAGATATAAAGCCGCGCTGTTAATTTGATGTTTCTTGATATTACCTTGGCAACTTGGCACAAATTGCAGGATCTAATGTTCTTGCTACCTTAATTAAGATAGATGTTAAGTAATAAATAAACAGATTAAAAGTATCAACGATCTGGAAAGTAAATGAAATCCGAAATCAATTTATAATCTCAAATGAGGTGTTATGTCCCTTAGACCACAAATTGGTTTTTTTTTCGACGTTTTGTAAAACAACTTTTTTTACGTTTAAGAGAAACAATTGCAAATACATAATATAATTTTTTTGAATTCTTAATGCTGCATTTCCGTAATACAACGCACTGCCTCAGTGTCGTTAGTCGTACGGCTCTAGTTTATATTTATCATATCAATGACATTTTGATGTCAATCGAACTAAATATAGGAATTATATAACATGTAACATTGGTACCATAACGTCGTCCTTATATTCGGTTGTAACTTGGATATTTTAGACCTGGTAGGCTATTCTCATAACGATCTTAAGTAAGAATTCCTAACTTAAGAAGGAAATCTGTGACAGGTAAGTGACGTGTCACAGACATATTCTAGTTTCAGACAACATTCTTCTCAGGAAATATTTCTTACCAGTTTTGAACAAAAATAGATAGTTTCTCTTGAAAAACTTTAAATCTAGAAAAGATTTTATCATGTTTTACCTCGAACCGTGAGGCCTTTAGTATCAAGAATGTTGTGCTGTTTTACCAACATTTACTCTTTTATTTCTTAAAAACATTTTAAGTGATATGTATAGCACACCTTACTATTTATAATGAATAACACGATTCACCAGTCACTAGTAACTCTAGTCATATTCGTGTCGTCACTAGTGTTGACCCATCTAAATAAATATTATATTTTAGCATTTACGTTCATTCCATATGCAAATGATTATCAAAGGTACAAATTTAAACAACAAATACGTTTATTTTATTATCGTAAGAATTATTTTAGAACTGTGCACGTGAACTCTCTACTCGAATAACTGTTCTTCAAGACTGAATAATTGTGTCTTTATTATGCATGGTGCCATTTTTTGATGTTAAGAATTGTTTTCGCCGTGGCTAAGATGTCATATTGCTTTACAGTTTATTTACCATAACCTATAACCATTAAACTTTGTGAATAAAAATATAACCTATATTGACATTCTATCTTGATGGTTTTTGGATGTGCTTTAGCCTGCCTGTAGTAGCCAGTTGGAAGTTATCGCCAATTTTCGTAATCTCTTTAGGTATTTTGAGAGGGGGGAGGGGGGTGAAAACCGAGTGTTCGTAATCATCCAAGTGTGACAGAGTCAGAATACTTAGGACTATTTTAATTGGATTTTAGTAAGAGCACTTCGGATTATTCTCTAGTTTAATGACCTTCACCTTATAACAATTATCCAGTCTTATTCATTGTTATACGTTTTATATAGTCTCTGTTAATGAGTCAAAGCTTTTTCTTGGAATTTGGTAGACAGGTATTACAAGTCGTAATAATGCTTATTGAGTTCTTTTAGTCTTTATTATCAAGTATTGTGAATCTTTTTCAACATTGAAACCCCTCAACAGTTCTCACAACGTGTAAGTTTTAAATTACGTTTTATACTTGTAATTTCATTTGAGAATTATATTTCTTAGCCATATTTATGAGTATTAGATTGTTAAGAACCAAACTGTTAATGTTTAATGGCATGTCATATGGAATATTTGCGATAATTAGCATGATATAGAGTGTAAACCCCGCTAACAAGTTTTCTATTGGGTGGGTTTCAAAAGCCTACCGCCAACCGCTGCCAACCGGCCTACCGGAAGGAAAAAAATGCGCCAAAATAGATATTGTTAAATTTAAGGATCGTAGATTTTCATACAATAAAACGAAACTATTCAATTTGACGGAACTTTTGTTGACGTCAAAATTATGGAATCAAAATTATTTTAAAAATGAAACGAAAAAAATAAATATTTTCTTTTCGTGTTCAGCGATGTTTGTCTTCACATAAACTGATACAATTCATGCCAAAAAAGCAATAGTCTAATTTGTATTCAAATGGGACACACAATTAACCGTAAAAGTACCCTTAAATCTTTTTTAAATGATCACGACAGGAAGGTCGTTTGTTTCAGAGTTACTTCCCTTAATTTATTTATTTAACGTCGTCGGCATCATGGATGATCAACAAGGCCAAGGGATCTTTCTTCCACCTTTTAGAATTTTTTCAGAGTTAATCCTTGACGTAGACTATAATAATTCTGCGAATGCTCCTCCTGTTAATCCAACCAAATCAACAGTATATTTAGTTGATAAAACGCTTCACCATTACTGGAAGCACACTTCTAGCACTTGGAAAAAGAAAGAAATCGCTGAACACGAAAATAAAAATTTATTTTTTTCGTTTCATTCTTAAGATAATTTTGATTCCATAATTTTGACGTCAACAAAAATTCCGTCAAATTAAATAGTTTCGTTTTATTGTATGAAAATCTACGATCCTTAAATTTAACAATACCAATTTTGGCGCCTGTTTTTGCTATCGGTAGCCCGGTTGGCAGCGGTTGGCGGTAGGCTTTTGAAACCAACCCAGTTTTCTTTGAGGTCACGTGACTAGATCATATCTTAGACCATGGACAGTGCTTGCCCAAGAATTTTGTAGAATTCTTATCTTTAATTACTCTTTTTACTTCTTATTTGAATTATTACATGTTATTATAATATTATAGGATAATTATGGTGTACTGATAGATAGATATAGTTATTGTTTCAAGCTCTAATTTATGCATTGTAGTGTAGGTTTGTATTGGAACTCGAATTTATAGATATTATGCATTGTATGTTTGCATTTGAGTTAAATTCTGAATCCATGAGTCAATATGTGCATAGAGTAATTTGAACACAGATACTAGAATAGCTGGTAGTATAATGCTGAAATAAATAAACTCAGTTTTGTTGTAATCATTTTATTTGCCAAGTATTACATTTGTTACTATAAAAGTACATTTTATTGTGGTTGGATATTATGTTAATTCATAAATTATGATTATTGTTTTACTCAGAGGAGCTAGTAAAATGCTGTGACTGTGCATTGTCAAACCATATAATCCTTTTCTCTTGTCATTTTTATTGTAGGCCTAAACTGTATTTCCCATCTTATTCTTCATATTCTTTCAATTCATTTCATTGTTCATTATATTGTAGTGTAACATCTGTCATTTTGTGCATTTCAGATGTTCTTTGCCAAATCCACCCTTTTGTTCAGCATATAGTTTGTCATAGTGAAAAAATTGTTTTCTTAATTTATAATCTATTGGACACATCAGTCAGTCCCTATCACTAGGTTACACAAGGATGAATATTATTGAAAATAAAAACTAATAAAAATTTTATATATCTTATAGTTCTTATTCTTGAGGCACAGTTCATTACAGATTTATATTAAAATAAATCGAAAACTATTTGATATTAGTCTTTGTAACTAAAAAAATGGAAAAATATGTTATATGAGTATTGCCTTTGTTCTTGATAAAACATTACATTTTTAACTCGTAAACACAAAAAGGCAAAATTCTTTTCTGGATTTGAAAAACCTTGTAGAATTGTTCATTATCACGTCGGAAATTTTTCATTTCATATTTCGTGGACAATCCAACACCAAAGCTGCTAAAACAAATATATGTATATTAGTTAGATATTTACAGATTGTATAATTACTGTTTTATTTATTACAGGCTGGTTTAAAAATGGATTTATTCTATGCTGTATACAACAATGATATAGAGTCTTTAAACAGATTAATACAGAGTGGTGATTGTGATATAAATACACAGAACATTATAGGTGATACACCATTATATATAGCAGTAGTGAAGGGTAATATAGAAATAGTGAGGTGTTTAACAAACCACACAAACTGTGATATCAATAAACAGGACGGTAGAGGTTATACACCATTATATATAGCAGTAGAGAATGATAATATAGAAATAGTGAGGTGTTTAACAAACCACACAAACTGTGATATCAATAAACAGGACTATATAGGTGATACATCATTACGTTTAGCAATACGGAAGGGTAATATAGAAATAGTGAGGTATTTGATAGAAGGTGGTAAATGTGATAAAACAAAAGTATTCTCCACTCGGTATGGTTTAAACTTTCTTCATAAAATAGCAAAATCTCAGAATGTAGAATTATTTCGTGTTTTAATCCAACATAATATTGATGTTTTAACTGAACATGACGATAATCACCTTCAGTTAGTTGAATATATTCTCAGTAACAATGATTATCAATCTCTATTGTTTTTAATTACAAACGGACTCTATATTAATTCTTTAACACGATCAGGTGAAAATATCGTTCACCTTTTCTGTCGTTATTATTTTTTATATCTAAATTTGGATAATTTAATTTATTATGGATTAGATTTTAACCTTTTAAATAATGCCGGTAATTCACCATTAATGGTGGCCTCATTGTTAAATAATTTACCCTTTCTTCAATTTTTAACTGATTTATCCTGTGCCGTCAATATACAAAACTATCAGGGCCATACAGCACTCCATCTATGTATTATTGGGTTTACTTTGATTAAAGAAAAATTAAATAAGATGAAAGTCAATTCAATAGTGATAGAGTTATGTGCCCATGAATTCTATCCCAGATATCTTGCATGTATTGATATTTTACTCAGTCTTGGTGCAGACGTCAATATACAAGATAATAACGGGAAAACAGTTTTAATGTTGGCTTGTTTGAAGAATGATAGGACATTGTTAGAAACACTATTAATACATGGAGCTGATGTGAATATTGTGGACAACCATGGACGATCTGCTCTACAATACATAAATCTAACAAGCAATGTTTATGATTTAACATGTTTTAATTTACTTCTGTCCAGTGGTTGTAGACAATCTTTTAATCAGCCATGTCTTAATGGTAACACTATTATTCAAAATGTACTCCAATTCTCACCATTATGGCAAATCGATCAAACAGTCAATTTTATCAAGTATCTTGTTTTTAAAAATGTCGACCTTCAACTTTTAACCTCAGATGATGGAGAAATCTCTTATGGTCAGATATCTCTGGAGGAATTTTCTTCACAATCTAGGCATGAATTAAGGCAAATCTTGTATTTAAGTGGTGGCTCATTTGAACAAATTACTCAAATACTACATTTTGAAGTCGAGGAAACTCATGAAGCATTATTGCCAGAAACTTTAAGAGAAAAACCGAGAGACAAATTTTATCTGTTCGCCAACAATCTGAGCCTTAAAGATATATGTAGAAGAGTTATCAGACAAAATACAGGTCTAGTAATTCATGACAGAATTTCAGAACTTATTGATTTTCCAGACCTGACTGATTTTCTGATGTTTAAAGATATTGATTCTGAACGATTTTCACTGCCTGATCAGTTAGAGTCTGTTATTGATGATGATTATGTATATCTATTTATTAGATATTTGTTTATTGATGAAGAGTCTGTTATTGATGATGATTATGATGATGATTATAATTCCTATGATTTAAATACGGAGAATGATGATTATGAGAATGATTATTTAGTGTATGAAGATTGTAAATATTTAAATGAGGTACATGCCGGTTTAAAATACCCAGACCCGTGGACTAGATTTAGATAATGGCCGACTGGATATTTCCAGACTTAGTAACGTGACGTCATTATTAAAGCCATTCTGTGTGGTAAGTCCAAAGTAAAGATAATAAGGTTTTATCTAAAGTTGAAAAGGTCAAATGTATTATGGAATGCGATTGCAGACAAAATACTTATATAAGAGGTTTAGTGTGAAAATTTAACATTTGACTTTTTTTACATGTGTTAGGCCTATATCTTTTCACTTTAAACATGAAACATATGAATCGTTATGTAGGCACGTCTTATACATCAGGCCCTACTGGTATTTTTACGGACAACTTTTAACTTATAATACAAAATATCTGTAGGCCTATCATCAACCTTACATAAGTGATTTAAGCATTTCTGCATAGCATGGACTTTAGGTACTAATACCCTTCCGTACTGAACTAGATTAAGATTTAGATTCAGTGTAAGAAATATATTTGATGTATATTTAATATTGTTCAAGTTGGAATCATTGCTTAATTAACAAACATCAAATTATTCTATTACCAGTTGTTATATCGATTTGATTTCTATTTTGAGCTGCTGTCAAATAATTTATAACCAATATTTCAAGAATCTGATTGAATACGATAAACATATTCTAGTAACAGTATTTTTTTTTAAAGCATTTTGTTTTTCATGTTTAGGAAATGGTAATTTTTTCTAAGAAATGTAAATTGTATTTTGTAAGATTAAATGAAAATAGATAAAAATGTTACTGTTTAATTTCTTCGTTGTTCAAATTATTACCCCTTACACAGTCGTTCTATTTTCTGGGGTATTGATCTTCGAATCAATCGAAGAATCAGAATGTGTGCTCAATGTAATCTTATTTCATTGGTTAAGGAGCATATCTTGAACATGTTTAAGGATCACGAGAGCATGGGTATATCTAGAACATGTCTAAGGATGATGAGAGCAGGGGTATATCTAGAACATGTCTAAGGATGACGAGAGCAGGGGTATATCTAGAACATGTTTAAGGATGACGAGAGCAGGGGTATATCTAGAACATGTCAAAGGAAAACAAGAGCAGGGGTATATCTAGAACATGTCTAAGGATGACGAGAGCAGGGGTATATCTAGAACATGTTTAAGGATGACGAGAGCAGGGGTATATCTAGAACATGTCTAAGGATGACGAGAGCAGGGTTATATCTAGAACATGTCTAAGGATGACGAGAGCAGGGTATATCTAGAACATGTCTAAGGATGACGAGAGCAGGGGTATATCTAGAACATGTTTAAGGATGATGAGAGCAGGGGTATATCTAGAACATGTCTAAGGATGACGAGAGCAGGGGTATATCTAGAACATGACAAAGGAAAACAAGAGCAGGGTTATATCTAGAACATGTCTAAGGATGAGGAGAGCTGGGGTATATCTAGAACATGTCTAAGGATGACAAGAGCAGGGGTATATCTAGAACATGTCTAAGGATGACGAGAGTTGGGGGTATATCTAGAACATGTCAAAGGACGACAAGAGTTGGGGGTATATCTAAAACATGTTTAAGGATCACGAGAGCAGGGGGCGTTCGTGAAATTGGATCTCTTTATGAAGCCGTTTTGATAAACCTGGGAAGATAATAATAGCTGGGGATTATTCATGTTGGTGTGGAATCTGACCCTTTGGCAAGAAAGTTCACCATCCTTAATAATGCATTCGGAGCAACTCAACATCGAATGTTCCAACTCATAAATTAGGCCACACCCTTGATCTGTTGATAACCAATGACAACCAATTGTGCAGTCTCCTTGTTACAGATCCACATCTTAGTGACACTATACCATCCACTTCTCTATCGCCTATGCTAAGGAATGTCGGATATAGACAGAGACCTTTACCTATAGGAAATAGAAGACTGTTGATCTCGACAATTTAGCTACTGACATCAAAAACTCAATATTATTTATGTCTACACCTACTGCTCCAAACGAATTAGTCAACTACTACAATGGTTTATAATCTTTAAGCGACATTTAGGGGTGGGAAGCACGTGCATAATAAACACAGTTTTTATGGTATACTACTCCTCAATTTAATAACAATAATACACAACGTTTCAACAATTACACTGTCGTCGACAATGGTTGTGTCAAGGCCATCATTGAAAAACACACTCCCAAGAAAACTTATACTTAACCCTTAAAGGGATACTGCGTCTTAATACAATAATACACAACGTTTCAACGATTACACTTAAAGGGATACTGCGTCTTAATACAATAATACACAACGTTTCAACGATTACACTTAAAGGGATTCTGCGTCTTGGCATGGAAATAAATTTTAAGTTCCCAAGAATGATCAAAATAAGTATATATTCATCAGTAAACCTACCTGGTGTCATAAAGTAACGGAATCTCTTAAAATCTGGAAAACGTACACAACTAAGTCATTTTGGAAAAACGCTCAATCAGTTTGTTAAGCGTTTTTCAATAATCAAATGCATCTTTATGGATAATTACTTAGTTTTTTGGATATTAATTTATTTATGTATGTTATTCATGGCAGCAGATTACTGTTGAATAAAACTCTATTAAAAATTTTCAATTTTTTTGTTCATTTAAGAACCGAAAACCCTTGGTTCATTCAACAAATCCGTGATGCCAGAAAAAAAAAATTAAAAAGAAAGTGGACTCAGGTCTCAAACAGCAGTTAAAAAAAGTCGCAAAAAAACGTTCCAAACGTAGCCAGATAAGTAATTAAGCTAGGTCTTGCTGTTGTAGGTTTCCTATGCTACTAGGCTAGTAGGCCTATGACGGACTGGATACAGAAAACTTCTTCTCTTCCCAAGACACAATGAATTGAAGGCACATTAAATAGACATTTTACCAGATGTACCATAAAACTGAACTTTTCAAGTATTAGAAGTGTCACACAGATGACATAAGATTATAACAATGCTACATCGGAGTGGTGGTCGACTTAAACCTGACATTAAATTTTCAACCACAAATTTCAGCAGTAACATCTTCATCTTTTCACCGAATTCACAAACTTGGAAAAATTAGACAATATCTTTCAAATGATAACCTCAAAGTTCTAAGCTCTAGCTCAAGCTCTAGTAACATCCAAACTTTTTTTTGGACTCCCAGATTACCGAATCCATCAATTGCAGCGTATCCAAAATGTCGATGCAAGACTTCTAACTGGACTAGGAAGCAGGAACACATAACTCTAGTTCTAGAAAGTTTACACTGATTGCCAACAAATAATCATTTATAAAGTCCTCTTACAAACTTATAAAGCCTTAAAGGGTACAGCTTCCAGTTATATAACAGACCTGATTGATACTTACAATCTTTCTCGCTCCCTTAAATTATCTTCTCAAAATCTGCTCGTTTATCCCAAATCTATCCTTAAAACAGTCAACGCATGCTGTCCATTTCACAGCATCCTACTTTTGGAATTCATTGCCAATTAACATAAAACAATCTAAAAGTGTGGAGTTATGAGATGATTCTCATCAGCGCGCTAGGAACCTCAGTATTCGTGCATGTTATGTTATGTTTAAGGACGACGAGAGTAGGGGCATATCTCGAACATATAGAAGCCCCTTCAGGACGGGGTTTTTATGATCTGAGATGAATATTAAGCATTGAGATGGCCCACTCCATAAATACGACTCTGAGGAATACGGACGGGCGGACATAGGGATTAATGGGTGGGCGTGTAAAAACGGTTTTGGTCGTCACTACCACATCGTTATACAATGTACTTCTTATATATTTCATCTAGACCTTGATATCGACAGCTCTCTTTAGTCTAGAATAGAATGGTGTAATATGAAGTTAAAGTAATGATGTTAAGTTGACATCCTGTTGTATATGAAATTACATCAAGTAGGGTTTAAATAGAGAATATACAATTTGATAAGTTGAATATATATAATATATCAGTTTATAGGTTCATTACAATAGAAATATCTCGCTACAACGATATTCTATAAACATTCACAACGATTCAACCGTATCTATAAACTTCTATGTTTAAGAAAGGTGACTATTGTTGTCAAGATATAAGACTTGACATTGTAAAGATGATTTAACTGTTGTTATACACTGTCTATAATAGAAATTTAATTCAGAAGGGTTTGAATAGAGCATAATACTTCTTACGTTTGAATTTATATATATCTCATTTGTGGTTCAATATGTTTCTGTATGGTTGAAATATCTCAAATTCACAGAATGTACTTTTAAATCTGTTGCAAAAGGAGAGATGTGTCTGATTATGTGAGTAATGTGCCTAATTGAAAGTGTGCATAAATAAATATTGACCTTATATAAGGGGTGCATAAATGGAAAAGGTGAATAATTCAAAGTGTGTCTAATTGAAGGTTTGTCTTATTGAAGGTTTAGTGTGCCTTAAAACAGTGTGCCTAATTGAGCATGTGCCTAATTGAAAATGTGCCTAAATAACACTGTGCCTAAATAACATGTGCTTATCTGACCGTGTGCCTAAAGTACCGTGTCTAAATGACAGTGAACCATTTTACATGA